>JAMPIV010009243.1:0-96437 GCA_024509875.1 Oreohelix idahoensis
TGGCTCCGATGCCGACCCCCTCTTTAACCACCCTCTTTTTCTTTTAACCCCCCCTCTTCGTAATCATCTTTGCCTTAATACTCTTGAAACATGCATTCAGAGATGCAACTGAAGGAATATGCCTTCACACTAGGTCAGATGGCCGTCTGTTTAATCTTTCAAGGCTGAAGGCGAAAACCAAAATCAGAAGGGTCACAATAAAAGACTTGTTGTTCGCTGATGATGGCTGGCAGTCCGTCACTCAAAGCCAACAGGAGCTTCAGAGCTTGATGAATCGCTTCACTAAAGCATGCAAGGACTTTGGCCTCACAATAAGTCTAAAAGAAAACGAATGTGCTGAGTCAGGATGTGGGTGCTGCACCAGATTATCACTATCCGATATGGTGCACCACTTTTTCACATACCAAGGGTCTACCATCAATACAAACTCTCAACTGGATAACAGAAACGACAAACACAAGCCGCATTGGCAAAGCTTTCCGCTAAACGCATTTGCCCCACGCCTCACATCGCGAGTTTTGTGGAACACTCTAAACTTCACAAGAAAGACGCAAAGCTAAAGCTGCGTATATAGATGCCTGCGTCAACCATCACACACTCCTATATGGCAGCGCGACCTGGACGCCCTAATGCTACGCAAAAGAAAGAAGGCTCACTAATACCTTCCCATTTTTTTCGGTGTCTTCTACCTACGGAGGCCGCCGCTCCTCCTCTTACTTCGTGGAAAGAAAAAACGTGACAAATGGGTCGAGGTGTTGACAACGTGTCTGCTAGTGCTTGCATATTTACCGTGCTGGCTGGAGGTGCAGGCCTTCTTCAACGCAGAATTAAAATAAATCAAAAGAAACGCTTCTATTATACACCACACAGGAAGCCACCCAACGCAGGACGTGCAGTTGACCGGGACCACCCCCTAACCAAACGCACCGAACACCCCACCCCCGGCCAGACCTTCTTCGCATGGCATTAGTTGGCCATGTTCTCCGAACGGCCGCCTGGATGATGGTCCGCATACATTCCCAAGATAATAATCTTCTATCTCTACGGACAATTAGCAGATTGGCAAGAGAACAGTTTGGGTTGGCGAGAAAACCACAGCTGAGGTACAAGAGATGTGAGCAAGAGAGATTATGAGGGCACAGTGGGACATTGATCCCAGCAACATGGGAGGATTAAGCTGGGCTGCCGATCGCACTAAGTGGCGATGCTATTCTTAAACGAGCGCCACGGTAATCATATGGCGTAAGAAGAGGCCCACAACAATAACGCATTACGGTGAGCGCCAGACCCTACAGATTGGGTGGGCGAAAGAGAGCACACATGAACACATATAAGCAAGCTGGAGAGGAAAAACTGTCGGACACGTCGAGGGGCAAAGACATTCAGCACCAGTCAGTTATGCAGCTGAGGGGCTATTGCTCATACCCTCCTCCGTGCCTTACTCATTGCTAAGTTAGGAACTGAAGGGCTATTACAGTACCCAGACTACAACAGTCGAAACATCAAGTGACAGTAGAATAGAATGAATTCTATGATATTTTTATTAAAGAAAACCACAATACCAACATAAAATAATAACTTCACTCGCTCTGATAGGCTAGTGATTGTATGTCACAATCACAGAAAAATACTTCGCTCAATCTCTCAGGCAAAGCGTCTCACTCCAAACCACCAACACCCGTACACTTCCTTACTACCAAGATAATCTAAATAAAGTGGTAGGCCCCCATCTTTCGTGAAGAAACCGGCCTCCTGTAAAGTTAACAGATCCTGGTAGGTAAATTTACTCCTCAGCTAGGAAAAACACTACACTGTTCCACCTAATTTGATATTCAAAGGCTATGGAGATAAGCTCTCTCTGTAACAGCGTCGTAATAAATCCTATGCGTTCACAATTTCCTGTGGCTGGTGGCCACACTAGCAGGTGAAGGAGATTAAAATGAGTGCAGACATACTTGCACCCACTGATATATCCCACCAAGAACAACTACTGCTGGCAAACTAATATACAGAAGGGACCCACAGGTGCGCCTCTTATGCTCTTATTCGATTTCCCAGACAGGGGACGAATACTAGCAATAGGCGAATTCTCTCTGGTGTTACTTCAGTGTACTCCGAGTTAACAGGACGTAAATGGGTCTGACCATGGTGCCGAAATAACTGGATGGCAGAGGAGGCAGCTCGTATATACTGGAATGACAGGTAATTTCGAACAATTGGCTGTGTTCACGTTATCCACGACACAGCCATATATGCTGAAACTGGCAGTGTGGTCTGGACTGCCGTGTAATATTTATTATGTGGAAGTTGTAATCCAACTGACAGCAGCAATCAAATCAGGAACTGGCAGTATGACATAGACTGTCGTGTAATATTTATTATGTGGAAGTTGTAATCCAACTGACAGCAGCAATCAAATCAGGAACTGGCAGTATGACATAGACTGTCGTGTAATATTTATTATGTGGAAGTTGTAATCCAACTGACAGCAGCAATCAAATCAGGAAGCACAATACAACGTTGTGACCAAGGCTCGAATAAAGAATAATTCCGGCACTACAACTGCTATCAGCTCTGGCGCAGAATATCACTTTGTCCAGTTGCAGAATTTTCTTGAGACAATGGTACAGAGTGATAAAGACACCTCGCTTAAATAGCAATATACAGTCGGCAGATGGCTTTTGCACGTGCAATAGATGTAACGTAACAAGACATAAGGGTCTAGAGAAATGTTTCCCTGGCGACTCTAGATACAGGAAGAAGACGTAATATGAAGCAACACTGGGCAGTCTTACGAGCGATAGAGTTCCAGATTCTAGACGCAGGCGGATAGATGAAAAGTAAAGGTTGTCCCCGTGTCCACGGGTTTTTCTGTAAATCAAATAAAACGGAACTAGCCGTTCTCTACAAGAAAGGTAGAATAAAAGGACCTTTAGTTCCAACGTAAGATTGACAAGACCAATGCCAGAAATAGCGCTATTACTAGCTATAAGATAGAAAAGTGGGCGCAGACAAAAATAGAGAACAAGACAGAGCAGACCACTCGACTAAAAGTGACAGAAATTTCATTCAAATCACGACAATTTCTTTCCTAAGTATATATTCATTGAAAGCTGCACGTCTCCAGAGGCGGTAATCCAGTGATGTTGCTGAACCCACGTTATTGCCTGTCAGTCAGCTGGTAGTGACGACAGTGTGATATTTATAGCCGTGATTAATTAGAAATTTATGTGAGTGGTCTTCCTCCATTCATTCAGCTCACGCTACAATAATCGATGTCGGAGTAGGTCGTGAACTGTATAAGACGTGTTGTTCATATTGTGCCCTGCCAGAGTTGTCTCAAGTGGTAAATGATTACCCTGTTTTCAATGAAACTGTCTTATTGGTTTTGTCAGTTTTGTTACTCGAAGTTTGTTTTCGGCCTCCGCGATTCAGAAGAAAATTCAGTTGAATTAAATTACCAGGGATACCGTGATAGTAATGTGTTGACTTGCCTTTCATTTTTAAATAAATTTCTCTGTGTTATCGTTACGGTAACCGTTATTTTAAGGTAAAGGTAAAAAAGGAACCCGTTACACGCCCATTTAGGCATATTGGGAATATGGTGTTAGGCCCATATTATCTTGACCGTCGGCACACGAGGGGTGATGTGGTCGGCATCACGCCGGCCGCCTTAACCTTCCCAGAGTAGCTCTGGTACCCATTTGGGGCTGGGTCGACCCAGGAGCCGTTTGTGGCCTAAAAATTGTTCCGCCTAATCTGGGGATCGAACCATAGACCACTGCGCTAGGAAGCCAGTGCACTAACCACTATGCCACCGCGGCTCCCTAACCGTTATTTTGCTGTCGTATAATTCGTATATTACAGTAACAAGCCGGTTTTCAGAATAAGAGACAGCCAGCTTTGGGTTTTATATATATAAATAGCGAATATAGGTTGTGTGAGTATTACTAAGACAAAACAAACGACCTACTTTACAACCAAGGTGTTCAGCGGGGGAAGACGTGCGAAAACAGAAGAGAAAAGAAAGTGATAACAAATCTATATGCGTGGAAAAAAAAAACGGACATGAATGGCTGAAAGGTAATCGCTATCGTATCTGGTACGCACAAATACAGTGCGGTCTCATCTTATGCGAGTGATGCGGTCCTGAAGACCTGGCATAATTCAAAACGCACTAATTTAAGACTAGTTTTATCATAGGGTTAAATGTAATGTAGGGGAGTGTGTTCTCAGAGCGCATAAGCTTACAACCGTATTTTTGTTTGAAACATGACAGTTGTATTAATGTCTTCATTTTGATTATATTATTATATCCTCATCATCATAGACTGAGAACGTTGAAAGAACAGGAGGTGCAACAGACGCCATATTTTCACCCCCACTGATGTTGAATGCCAGCCTTCTTCGTAGCGTCTTATCACATCTAACTTCTGTTCGAAAGTTTGTTTTTTTTTTTAAATAAAATTACTAGCAATAGCACCGCCACTTAATGGACGCTTTTATGACATTGCTATATAATTTAAAATATATTTTAAATGATAAAAATGGGAGCCGCGCTGGTGTAATGGCTACGACGTTGTACTGGCGACCAGGTGTTCATGGTTCAAACCCGGCCGTCGGCGTTTGAAAAAATGTTTACGACCGGAAATTTGACTGAATAATCTGAACGGCTCCTGCACATAAATCCCGTGTGGATGGGAAGGAGCGAAGCTCCTGACCGGGTTGGAAGGAAAGTCCACTGACCCCCCAGCCTCGCAATGACATGTCATTGGGCCGAAAGAGCCGGAAAAAGCTCGAGTGCCGCTGGTTATAGAAGAAAAAAAAAATGATAATAGTAGTGAATGTTAAATAATAGAACAATAGTCAGCGGAGAAGGCAGAGAGCAGCGGGGAAAAAAACATAATTGACGAGTAATGTAATGCAGTAATACATATTAAAAGGTACAATTGCGAAAAACTGGGGGAAAGAAATAATGAATATATTCAGAATAATCTTGTTTTTAAATTAAGTAATCATATTGATGAAATATTGGGAACTTTAAAAACAAGAAGAAGAAAGAAAAAAAATCAGTCTATTAAACAATAAGTAAAATGCAGTAATAATGATTGAAAGTTTTGACGAAAAATTAAACGATGGAAATTTTGAGAATAAACAGGTAACTAAATAAGTCGATAAAATACAATATAAATAAAAGTAATTAAAAATATATGTTAGTTGTTAAGTGAAAAGATTAAAGAATAAACGATGTATATGATAAATAAAATTTATAATACATAAAAAAGTAAAATAACATAGTAGGATCTCATTTCCGAAAGGTAAGACCTGCGGAAATTCACCCCACCGTTACAAGATGGAGTGGAGGAGAAATAATACGGAAACAGACAGTTATTCTGCTGGTGAGTAGGAACGAAACCATAGTTGTCAGTCGATGACGATTATGATAAGGCTGATAAGAAAGTAAAGAAGGAAACCGTTAAAGTGATACCACACCAGCTTAGTAATATATATGGGATTTTAGGTCACACGCCTTACAAGACTTGACAGTGGCTGGCAGCAACAAGTGGCGTACGTCGAAGGCCACGTTTGGTTTCAGTGCTTTTGAAGTTTATATACCTGATAAAAACTCAACGAACCTCCAGGTTTACAGTCGTTTTAACATCTAAGACAGCAGGCACTTAGGCATAAAACTGTCCAATATAGCGCGGTGTAAACCGAGTCGACATATATTGAGCTGTGGAAATATTATGTTTGAAAGAAAGAAATATGAGGTTATTAGTATTAAATAGCGATATGCTCATATTTTAGAACTAAAAATCGAACTCTGAGGGTGCAAAAGTTAACATTCTATCTGTGAAGGTACTTGTGAAGTTACTTGTGAAGTTTTGATTTGAAAAGAACTGGCTTAAAATGCGAGATAGGAAGTATGTAGCAGCTTATTTATAGTAACAGAGTTGTGAACTGTTGCTTGAACCGTAACATTAATGCACGTGTAAACAAAATAGGCGTTGTTGAGCTGTGTTGTACATTTAATTATCATAGAACAGACTGTTTTTTTTTTCTTAAGTGTTGATAAGGATAACTTCCAGTGACTTTGATTATTGTTCAGTGTGACATTACACAGCAAACTTTCCTAATGTGAGACTGTCCATAGTATTCTGCTTCAGGACATTGCAGCTGAAAAAAAAAAATGGTGGGTCTTCAATACATCAACGACAGCAGCGCGAGCTGTATGAAGACATCTCGATCTGATGGAGACCTGTCATTAACAGACCATGCTTTAGGGTTGGGCTCGCTACCAGCTAGAACTAGAGACAGCGGCGTTGGGGCTTCCACGTCTTCAGACATCGAGGGTGTTGGTACATCGCCCAGCTTGTCTAGTAGTGAAAATGTAACCAGCTTCTGCTCCTCCGCTCCTCGCGTTGTGTTGCTGTCCGATTCTGATGGGTCCAGGGACATCGAGAAATTGAAGAAACCACATGTGCCTCTTCCGAAACTCTCCAACAGAAAACTGAAGACTGTGAACTTCAGAGACGATGTGGACATTGTGACAGTGGACTCTTATGCCGGTATGCAAACCGTCATTGAAGAGCGTTCTAATGAGACAATAGATAACCAGTGTGTGCAGTGCGTTTCTGAAGTGAAATGTGCTGAAGTGCACGTCGTAGATTCTTGCACATTAGAAAGTGCTGAAATTCATACGAAATTTCCCAATTCTTTCGTTGCCACGAAAAAGAAGACAATTTTACCACGGTCCCCTACTTTACCGTTAGCTCATGCTTACAACGTCCGTCAGTCTTCGGTGTTGTCCAGTCCTTCTGATTCATTTATCGGAAAATCAAGGACTTCTGAGTCCCAAGAGGCTGTGACTTCCTTTCAGATACCAGGGACTATTGACGCTTTGCCGGCAATTGCTTTTAACAGATCTCTTGGACATTTATTCTCAAGGTCGTCCCTGAGCTCAACGTCTTCATCATCTTCTCAGTCATCCAGATCTTCAGCCCAGGCCTCCACACCATCTTCCTCCCTCAAGCCTTCTTCATCGGGGACACCACATGATCATTCACTAATGCTCCTGTCTCCTTCATCTTCGTCGCTATCATCATCCTCATCACACGTCATTAGTTCTTTGGATGAATACAACCCTTTTGAAGATCGAAGTGCTGACTCCATACCGGAAGTACCTGAGTATGATGCGGTGGGCGCTTCATCTTGCAACAAATGCCCAGAAGGAAAGTGCCGGACAGTATATCTTCACGTACCAGGCAGGTTCAAAGTTCTTGTTGCATGTAATCGTTTTGTCGTACTCTAGTGTTCATATCACCATGACATTGAGTATAGAATCACCAGTACACTGTTGCATCTGTCTGTTAAAGCTGTGTCTGTAATTCAGTTAAAGTCAGCAGAGAGCAAACCTACCATTTTCCCCTTCGTTTGCCGCTTCATTTTGGTACCTTTGCCATACTTTGGTTTTCTTGCTCGTTTGATTTGTATCCACTTCCTTTTTTTATATTTGATTATATTTTTTTTTCTCTCAGAATTCCGTCTTATTACTGGGGCTTGCTCCTTTTTATGAAGCTTTTCATCTTTATTTCTGAGACTATCTTCCCTTACTCCCCACAGTGTTGAACCATCTACTCTTGTTTCTTAATTTTTCTTTATTTCCCAGTCTTTTCGTCTGTATTACCTCTCGTTGTAGCCATAAGATACACATAACCCATGTAACAAAGCTAGAAATACAAAGAGTAAACACTAATGTTTACAGCGTAGTTAAACAAAACAAAAACTTTCACGTTTTAATGTAAAATTCACATTCCCATTAGTTTATAAATTATACTTTCTCCAGTACCCTGGTAATGTAGTGGTTAGCACGCCTGCTTTCCTATATGAGATATGTTTCAATCCCTGCAGGGAACCCAACTGTGCCAGACGTAGCCAGTCAGCAGTTTAGTACTGCTAAAGTAAAATGGAGCATGTCTCTACTACGCTTAACAGCAAAATGTGGAATATACTGTACACATTCTCCTCAATCCCTGCAGTGAACCCAACTGTGCTAGACGTAGCCAGTCAGCAGTTTAGTACTGCTAAAGTAAAATGGAGCATGTCTCCCTACTACGTTTAACAGCAAACTGTGGAATAAACTGTACACATTTTCTAGGTTATATGTTAAAAATTCCCTTTGCATATGACTCGCAATAAAAATCCATTAACATACTCTTACAACCTTTCTTCGCGCAATATGTATTTACTGTTATGTATGACATTTCCAGTGGTATTGGTTATTAAAAAAAACACATCTCACTTGATTGCCTCTACTATTTCAGTGGCATTTCTAACGTTTCCCCTCATATAGTTTGCTCAGTCCTTGGTGTTATTGTAGAATTTACTAAATGTAAGTGGTCCGTGCATGCAAATAAGTACATTATTTATATTCAGTTTGGCAAGAATTATACTTTCAGCGTATCGAAAAAAACAGCGTTGCTCTTCCCTGGTTCGCGCCAGTTTGTCTATCTGTCTCTCTCTCTCTCTCTGTCTTTTTTCTCTCTCTCTCTCTCTGTTTTTTTTTAAACTTTTGTTTAAAAAAAAAAATACTTAATTTTGACTATGAATGCACACTGTAAATGTATGCTGTTACATTTATCTTTGTAATGTTGTATGCCTTTAAATTAATGCTTAAAGTAACATCTGACAATGAAAGGATATAGTATGCATAATAAATGAGTGGAAGGGCAGAATGTTAGACGGGCCAGCGCGCCCAATTCTGAACCCTTCGAAAATAAAGTAAGTTCGTTCGTTCGTTTCTCTCTCTCTAAAACACTCCCGTGTTTTCTCGTCATCGTCTAAGTGAAATAAGTAACAGAGACAGCCGATTCATACCTGGAGCAAATAGAATCAGGCGCCGAAATGTCACTAGGCTGCTTTGAGTGAAACACATTAGGAGTACGGTGTGAATCTGTAGTTAATAGCCTGCAAAGCCGGCTTCTTGAACCATCTGTCGTCCTTTAGCAGATTGATCTGCCAGTTCAGTTGTTGGTCTCATTTACAACCATTTGATGAGTAGGTTTTACCTTTTCACACGTTGGTCTTGTTACAACCATTGGCACGACCTGATCTTATTAGGACCTCCTTCATATGTGATCTTATTGTATGTATATGTTTCATACTTTGATCTTAATATGGTAAGTTGGGATTATATAATATAGTTATAGGGGACTTAGTGTACTGACTGAGATCAGCTGTGAAGGTATCTGTATCTAATAAGTGTGGTGTGTTACAGATGACCTTACTTGCTACCACATTTAGACCTCAATCAGACTTATTCTTGAATTTAGTGATGAGTACGTTTAATGTCTGGGTTATGATAGTGATGTAGTGTAATTCACAACAACCAACAGACAGATAAACACCTAAGTTAAGATCCTCAACAAATTGACAATAATATGACAGTCACAAACAACTAACACTCTAAAGATTATCTTATTAAGTCAAGGGTTAAATTGTAACAAATGTATTGAATTTTTTTCAATAAATAGATATCCTGATCAATCAACTGTAAACACAATGTTTATGTACAAAATTTTATACTAAGGCTCTTTGTCCCGACAAATAATATTATCATAATATGAGTGTAATGTTGTGAGGTACTTGGACTATTTATGTCAGTTCAATTGAGGTGGGTTATACAAGGGTGAGCTGCTCGTGCTGAAACATTCTTAGCTCATATAGCGGCTGCAGGAAAACTGTATCCTCTGCTCGCTTGCTTCTTAGTTTGCTAGAAAAACCCACAATGGCTGATATCTTGGGCAAGGAGTCTGCTGCCAGAGTTCTGGATCAAGCAAGGCTCAGACCATGTGCTGCTATATTAACATCAGTACCACGGTCCCTGAAATAAGAAGGTTGTGCCTCCTTCTTCATAACTAATATATAATATATTTCCATACTGACGTACAAGACAGTACAAACATAAAGTTCAGAGCTGTAGGCCAACTGCTAGCTTTTCATGTGACAATATACACCAGTATTCCTCTCCCTACTGGTTACAACGCCTCTGCAATTCCAGCGTTAATCCCTTCTATACAATAGGATAGGTGTCATGTTACATATGGCAATCCAATATATCTATCTGTATAGGCAGTTATACTCCTCTCTGACAATCTTTACAAGGTGGAGCAATATCTAGGCTTTGCCTCATGTTTGCTACTGAACCACACACATACAGACATAATTTATCATTTCACATTCAATTTTCATATAAAATATATTAAATATGTCTAGCTTACCACACACGGCTGTTTGCCAGCGATCTTTTAGTTATTTCCCCTTTTTCCCCGACCGCGCTATTTATAGCCCACTTGACAGAGGTCACGTGGTCAACTTCCTAATGGGAAAAACATGTGGCGATGTTTACTTTTGATAGGGCTTAATTAATGCTTTTAGGCTACTTTATTATTATAAATACCGGCTTTAATTTTGCGTAAAGCTAGACTAGAAATGTTAGAGTAAATTTTAGAACAAGAACAAACATTTTATCACAATTAGAACAGAAGATATAATAGTCTGAAATAGTGTAAAATTTACGTTTTTTTATATATTTTGTTATGGTTTGTTTATAATGCAATTTTCACTAAATCGGTCACAATCAACATGCATAACAAATTACAGAAATCAAAAGTAGAAAACCTGCAGAAAATGGATATCAAAGTTTTGTTTTGGTTTCATGCGTCAAACATTAATTATTGAAACATTAAATTGCAAGTCCACATTTATTACCTTAAAATAACACACCCAATTGTCCCCAAAAACATGAGAGCTAACAATTATCTCAATCATACATCACGATGGTCATGTAAAAATGAGTATGGTCATGAGTAAAACGAAATGTTCAATTTAATAGATAAATAGGTGTATTTAATAAATACATCTATTAAATGATTTCCACACTCTGTTAATTCTGTCAATTTCAAGCAACAACTGCCATAATTTGCTCTAGCCCCAAAATTTCGCTCAATTATCATTCACACTTCCTTTTTTTATAGGATGAATCTGTACATTCACAGATGGAGAAAGTTGTAACAAATGAGTTTCCATTATAAATTTTAATTGTGAAGTTATATTTTTAATACCGCTGGTGCGTCTTTCAATTTTCAATCTTCTCTGTTTTCTCTCCTGTGCCCACGTAAGACCTACAGTTTCCTTCATGGCTATTGCTAATTCTTTGGATATTCTAACTCTACTTTCAATGCCTGCTTTCCTGCAAATTTCCTGACGTGACGTTTCTGAACAGCGTTGTAGTTCATGTGCCTGCTGCAGGTCTAATGAATCAGTTGATGTTCCAGCAATATGTTTTCTAACAGTGTGGAGCAATTGAGATCGCTTACGTTTTGTTGGCGTTCTGGTGACTGATGTTTCTCTTCTATGTTTAATTAGTTTTTGTAGTACTGTGGTAAAGTGGGATATATAAATATTTATAGGGGACTTAGTGTACTGACTGAGATCAGCTGTGAAGGTATCTGTATCTAATAAGGGTAGTGTATTACAGATGACCTTACTTGCTACCACATATTTATACCTCAGTCAGAATTATTCTGGAATATTGTGATGACTACGTTGAATGTCTAGGGTATGTATATGATGAAGTGTAAGTCACAACAACAACAGACAGATAAACAGTTTAATTTATTCCACCACACGTGACAACACTGTGACACTCACACACATTTAACACTCTATAAGACTATTCTTAAATGAGGCACTGGTAAATTTTCAAATATAAATATGTATTAATTACTGTCACTAATATATATGTGCCCTGATTCAAATACAAAGTGAACCAGGAATCACAATCAATTTTAATTACAAGTTATATGTACAGAATTTATCAATATGAATCTTGTAGTGACATATTTTATTAATATTATCCTATGTGTGTCAGTTGTGTAGTAGTAATATGAGGTAATACTGGTTTTGTTTTTTCAAGCTATGTTGTTATGTGTCATCATGACTTCAAGTGTTTGTTTCTGTTGGAACTAGTATTGGAGATGTTCTCAGTTCCGTTCATTAAAACAATTAATTTCCCCTCTTATTTTTAACAATGTCAGTTTAAGATGGGGTTACATAATGTTGAGCTCCGCTGGCCACATAGTCTTATCTTTCGTGATGTCGGCAGGAAAAGACTACTCTGCTCGATTTCTCCCCTGTGTTCTGGAGACACCTCACTGTTTGCTATATGGACCAAGGAGTATACTGTCCGCCTCTGGATTCAGCAAAGCTCTGACCAGGTGCTGCTCAATAACTTTAGGACCACAGTCCCTGAAACAAGAAGGTTGTACCTCCTACTTCAGAACTAATTTATACTCTATTTCTACACTGAGCACAATACGTAACAAACACTGAGTTCAGAGCGGTAGGCCAACTGCTATCTTCATCTGAAACAATTTTCACCAGTATATTCCTCCATAATGGCTATTACGCCTCTGGAATTCCAGCATTATTTCTTTCTAGTCAATAATATAGGAGTCAGTGTACTGTTTGGCAATTCCATGTAGTTTTACTTTCCCCCGACACCTTCTGTTCAGGCTGGAGCATTATATAGGCTTTACCTCATGTTCGCTACTGAACCACACATATATACAGACATAAATTATCAATTTACATTCAATTTTCATTAAAAGATATCAAATATTTCAAGCTTACCACAATTCATGGAAATAGTACAGAATTACGTTGACTGGCACTGAATATAACACAATTTCGATCTGCCGATGTCCCAGGCTTTTATTTAGAAAAATATGCACTGGTGCTCAACGCACTGGTTCTGTAGTAAGTTTATTTGCAAATGTGGTGTTGACCTGACGCCTCTAATTGACTATATTGGCAGGTCTAACCAATCATGCTATGTCTACACAGCTTTTCAAAAAAGTACTCCTACTCACGTTTCCCCTAACAACAAAGAAGTAGTATTTATAGTCCGACTAATCGTGTTTAGCCTTACATTTATTTTCCGCCAATCAAATAGGAGGTAACATGTCAGCCTATTTCCCGTACAATGGTGTGTTGAAAATCTGCCACTGAGCGATTCTGATTTGGGTGTTGTCTGACATCCCTCACTATTTCTTTTGGCTATAATTTGGTAATTCCTAGACTATTTGCGTAACGTTTAACATATTTTTTGTCAGCAAGTCCTAAGGAACCCAAATATACAAATTTAAAGGAGCTAAGTGGCTGCGTTCAAAATATGCACTTTCTTCTACCTCCTGTTTACTTCGAAAACGATGTGGTGTCTGGGTACTGTAATGTTTTCAAACGTAAACCAGTATAATGTCATATTTCCTAATAAGCGTTTTTTCAGGATTTTAAAACCTAACTCTGGTATGGGTAGTGTTTTTATCACTGTCGATTTGAAAAAAAGCTAGTGCATGTGGCCTTACACGCGTGATGGCAGCAATTGTGTATCGCGCGACGCATGTTTAGTGTTGCATGTGTTCCTCCGATCAGCCCTCCCTTCTTTCTATCCTAAGTCCATCTGTCCGTTCGTTTATGGTAACGTAGTGTAATTAATGCTAGTATTAATTTAGGTCATTAATCAGCTTGCGTATCTCAAGGTTTTTCTTAGAAAGGCAGTACACGTTTTATTGAAGCAAGCGTGTAATGATGCAGTAGGCTTTTACTATCAACGTGAAACGTTACAATTTGCAGACGAAGTAGAAAACAAGGGGGATTTCGAGTACAGTCATTGTGACAGCACTGTTCTTTGCCATTCTTCTTTCCTTTTATTGAAGTTATTTGTTAGGCTTTACATTTACGTTTTAATTTATATATGTGGATTAGAATTTCTCACGACAAGTACAATAGGCTGTCCTCTGGTTTTGCATTTTATGATATTACTTTTTGCTGTTTCTAGTTTTTTTTCTAACAGTGGATGTGAATAGGGGTTCTTCATTTTGTGTTAGTGGTTGTGAAGGTGGCTTAGCAAGTAACTGTTGTATTGTGATGTCGCTTTTGAAGACAGGCGAGGTGGATGTACTTGTCGTATGTATAACTGACTTGGTAGGTGTAGATGTGGCAACAAAAACTGGCATGCTAGAGTGAGTAGTGTTATCCACCTCCAAATGAATAATGGTATCGCCTTTAATGTGAGCTGGCACATCAACCTCCAGTTGAACAATATCATCACTAATGTGGGCAGGCACATCAACCTCCTACTGTACAGAGCTATCCTGACTACAGCTAACCGACTGACTACAGCTTACTGACTGACTACAACTAACTGACTGACTACAAACTAACTGACTGACTACAGCTAAATGACTGACTAGACATGGAGGGGTCAGAAAGAACATCACAGGGGATAGAGCAGCTTTTTGTTTTTAAAACACCAAAAGATGTCTTTGCAACATAATTGCACAGTTGACATTCACTTATAGTTAAATTATGGTTTTAGTCTTTCCTGATGTGCTGACTATTTTCCGATAGTAACTTGGCTGTTTCAAGACACTTCTCATTATGCCTCCTTTTTGAGTTTTGTATTCTTAAGTAACACTTCTTACAAAATATAGTCGAATGCTGTGTGGGTTTATCATCTGATACGTTAATTCCAAACACAAAGAACAGATCATTGACGTAATTAGAACAGTTCCGTGCTTTCTGAATTGAACGTGTTGTTTTGGAAGTTAATGCTCTCTTGCCACAGGCTCTGCACAGTGCACTGGCACAATTCATATGATGCAAAACAGTATGTTCCATTTCGTTGTTATGTAGTATAGTTTACTTGTGTATGTATAAAGATAGAGGAATATTTGGGACTATCAAGTCTAACACCAGGATGTAGAATGCTTTATCTGTGAATGAAAGAAGATATACAAACAGTTACTTAGAATTCTTTGGCAGCCGTCGTGTGCACAGGATTGTCTACCAAAGAACACTAATGGAACAGTCCTTATCTCACACACAATTTAAAAAAAAAAATTCATATTATAAATACAAGATTAACAAGACTTGAAAGATAGAACAAAGTATGTGGAAGTAATCTATCTATAGATTTACATGTTTTCTGACGCTTATATACGTAGCTAAATATCATTATAAATGAAGGAAAATGCAAAAACAGATGGTGCTTTACAAAAAGTTATTTTTTACAACCTTATTTAAGATTTGTGAGTATCAGGAATGCGTTTACAGTAATTTAAATGATATAAAATCTGGTGACAATATGCTTGTTCTTGTAATGCCAAACTCACAAAACTGACTACCACACATTCTCAAGATATGAAACCAAAAAAAAAAAGTATGTGGAAATAATCTTTAGCTTTCCTTCGAGAAGTCTTTATAATTATAAACTCAAACGAATGGGCCGATTTTTAGATATTAAATTAATAAAAAGATTACTTATTTTATGAATTTCCTCAAATAATGACGCTGTTTTCAAAAGTCTGTAACTCCGTCAAAACTAATTTCAAACAAATAAAAATGCAATCAAAAATAGAGCAGAGAACAAAGTTATAGTACACAAAAGAATTTTAGCGCTGTGTTTATCCAGAACGAGTGTGTAATGATTTATATTTTACTGATTTTACACACACATTAGCTGATTTTCCCCGCCAAAAACTTAAATAGTCTTTTACGGTGCACACGAAAATTTTATACCCGGTGTCAGAATTCCGGTCACCGAAACTAAAAGAGCGCTCTGGTATAGGGCACAAACAGCCGTGCACAATTCAAGGAAATATTAAACAAGTAACGTTGACTGGCGATGAATTCTGGCACAATTTTGATCTGCCGCTTTCCAGGCTTTTCCTTTATTAGAAAATTATTAGCCTGTTCTCAACACACTTGATTTTCACAGGATTTATTTTCAACAATGGCAGTGAACTGACGCTTCTATTTGACCATATCTAACGTTCTAACCAATCAGGCCATGTTTACATGAGCCTTTGAAAAAAAAACTATCCATCCTATACGTTGCCATTAACAACAATATTTGTATTTGCAGTTAGACCAATAAGGTTTCGCCTTACATTTTACCACAGCCAATCAAATCGTATCTAACTTGTCGGCCTCATTTCCCCCAAAGCAGTGTTTTCCAAACATGCCATACAAAAAATAAGCAGATATGATCTTGTGCTGTCAGTCAACCCCACTATAGTATTTTGGCTATAATTTGTTAATTAATAGACTATTTGCGTAACACATAACATATTCTTTGTCAGCAAGTCCTAAGGTACAAGAATATATAAGTTTAATGGGGCTAAGTGGCTTCGTTCAAAATATGTATTTTTCTATGATAGTCGTGACTTTGCTGTTACCACCTGTTCACTTCCATACTAGGGGATGTCTTCTGTACTGTCAGACTAATGTCAGGAGCTTAGACATAAAACAGTAGAATGTCAGATTTCCCAGTACGACTTTAAACCTGTTTTCAAAACCTAACCTCGTATCGTTAGTGTTTTTTATCACTGTTTATTTGAAAAAATCAGGCCTTCATGCGTTTCGCGTGTGATTGGTGTTCACTTTTTAATCGCGAGACGACGTAGTATTATTGCTTCGCTCCGTCTATCCTTTCTCGTCTCTGCTTAGCCCGTCTGTCTTTTTAGGTCAACTTTGTGTGTATAATTTCATTAATGTAGTATTTGTATCTAGGTCATTATGCAGTGTGCCTATCAAGGTCGTCTAAGAAATACAGTACCAGTTTTATTTTTAGAAACGACTGTGATTCGCGTGTATGCCTTACGTAGAGTTATGCAGACGAAGTAGAAAAAGGAGGGTCTCTTGTTCAGCCATTATGGCGTTCTACAACGCAGGCGTTCGCTATTGGGAAAGCACTGGTCTTTCACCATTCTTCTTTCTTTCATATTATTTCGTTCGGCTTTACATCTATGTTCTAATTTTCCAGTTTTGTTCCAATTTATATAGGGGTATCTAGAATTTTTCACTACACTTAACTTATGTATATGTTTCGTACTTTGATCTTAACTTACGTATATGTTTCATACTTTGATCTCAACTCATGTATATGTTTCATACTTTGATCTAAACGTACGTCTTGTACTGTTTTTCTTACATCTGTGGTGACATGAAGATCTCATTACAACTATTTCATGTGTATATTTTGTATAAAACGGGGATTAGGTATAGCTGCGAAGCAGAATTGCTCAGTAAGTGAGAGATAATAAAAATTAAGATGTTAGCGAGGAAGCGATAATATAATTTATATTCTGTCAGTTTATTATGCATTTTGCTATGGAATTAACAGAGCATCTTTATACACATCTTCTATTAGTCCGTTTTCATATCTCGTAATCGAATCGTTTACGGGACCTCAAGACGCAGCAATAGAGACCGCAGTCAGCGACTCATAGCTTGACTGCCTGCGTCAGGACCAGCGAACCAGAGCTGGTCAAGACCGTGCTCCACCTCCACGTGGTGGTCCTGGAAACAGTCTGCAGCAGTGCAGGCTGGCTGAGCGAGTACGGATCGCAATGGGAAGGCAAACCCGGTCCTAAATAATGCCGTGCAGAAGTCGGATGTGTCGACCGAAAGGTGCAGATATCACAGCTACGTTGGAAACAGACACAACGCAACCACCGTCCTTTTCAGGGCGAACGAGGAAGAAGAAGAAGAAGAATCGTTTACTCGAAAAATAGTTAAAGGGTCATAACCCGGTATAATGTTTATTCGCACGTGTAGGCACATGAGTTTACTTCCTTGAACCACGAACTTAAGCTTAATGTGCTAGTTTTACCGTACGATTTCAGCAGATGAACGGGTTGTATTATTCTCGTTTATTTTTTTTTTTTACGTTTGTCACGTAGCTCATGCACTCTTTCCGTTATGACTTTTATTTTGTCTGTCCCAGACGAAGGCCTTGTCGCTGCAGCATAGGCAGTTTTCCTTGTCTTGTGTCCTAGTAAATGTATTACCATTTTTAAAAAAAATGTCCACCACCTTAATCGCCGCCAAGCTAAATGAATGTGGATTTATTTAACAAGACCGTCCATCTTTTGGTAGTACAGTCAAACATATAACACAGATTTTAAGCCCTCTTATAGCGTCTTTTCTTTCTAATTTTAATTGTCCGCTATCTCAGTTTGATTTCTTTCGTCCTCCAGAACACCATACGATCTCTTCACCAGCGCACTTAGTATTTCTCCTTCTATCTAGGTCTCAGTAGACAAGCACTAACTGTTTTAGCTGTCATCAATGACTATCTCAAGGAGTAGCAGCATTTGTACCACAGTTTAGTGTGAAATTGTCCAAATTTGGAATCAACATTCCATGGCCTTCGTCGGACTATCAAAAGGGTTCATAGCCTTCATCAGATAATCAAAGGGGTCCATGGCCTTCATCGGACAATCCAAGGGGCCCATGACCTTCATCAGACTATCACAGGGGCCCCAGAGCCTTCATCGGACTATCAAAGAGGTCCATGGCCCAAACAAGGCGAAGAAACCTAGAATGAAACCGTCATACTCATGAATCTAAACAAGTCTCAAGTCCAGGCTTTTATCGAAATTTGAATTTGTAGGTATCCCGAGGTCTTGTCTGTAGACATGATCAATTTTGCTGCATTTCCCCAAATTTTTACTTCTGTTAAAGAATTCACGTATTTAAAGTGGTGTTTTCACATTAAGGATGTCTATTGGACGGCTAAAGTTTTACGGGTCTCTTCTAGTATATTAACCTTCGTTCATGTAAACACAGTATTAATTCAAGCCAGAACTCAGATTATATCAACAAATGGCACGAGTAAAGGAAACACAATTTAAGGGAGCCTTTTTATCCTTTACTGTTCTCACTGAAATTCTTCAGCTTATTCGTCGTTCGCTCTCAGATAACCACATCTGTCTCGTCTATAAAGCTGGCAGTCCGTCTCAGACTTCTGTCGTTGCCATACAGTTTCTCCCCTATCTACGGTTTAGAAGGCAACGCTGTCACCCTGCTCCCAGCTTAAGATTAAGCTGGGAGAACAGGTCCTGGAGCAGGTCGACCACTTTAAATACCTCGGAGCTATTATAGACCGAAAGGGGGGCATCAAAGAAGAGTTGGCCACTCGAAAAGCAGCAGCTGGGAGACTTTTTCAGGCCATAAATCGAGGATTCCTCAGCAAGAGAGAGAGGTTGGTAAGAAAACGAAGATGGCTATATACCGCTCCACCTATGTCCCAGTCTTGACATATGGATGCGAGTCATGGGCAATGACTACAACCCATAAAAGCCAGATCCAAACCTCAGAAATGAGGTATCTGAGGAAGGTGGTTGAAGTAACAAGAAGAGACATGGTACGCAACCAGACGATACGTCAAGGCCTTAAATCCTACCCCCTGCAGACCCAAGTAGAACAGTCCCAATTAAGATGGTTTGGCCATGTCTGCAGAATGGGAGACGATCGGATACCACGACAAGCATGGGAAACAAAGAGCCAAGGATCCAGACCCCGAGGACGACCCAGAGTCCGCTGGGAGGACAACATTAGACAATCTTTGAAGGACCGAGGACTAGAATGGAACCAGGCCAGGAGGAAGACAGCCGATAGGATAGTCTGGCGCTCTCTCTTCCAAACCTCTACACCTCACGGTAGAAGGGGAACGACTAAGTAAGTAAGCTGTCACCCTGCTGCTGTCATGGAACCGATAGTCTTGGAGGACATGTTCTACATGTTTGATTTTACTCCTCCCTTCTACTCCCCCCCATGCACTCATCTGTCTTTCCGATTTTCTGTTTGTTGAACAGCTGTCTTGATAATTTAGCCAGTAGTATTTGCCCCTGGTTTTCTATTCATGGCTCCCCGGGACGGAACAGGGTGACCACCAGTAGCTCTGGGTAGACCCCTTCGAGGCTTGGAGCCCGGCTTTCCCTCTTTGAGCAAGCAGATTTCTTTCTATTTGTTTTAATTAGCAGATGCGTAAAGTCACGATCAGTCAGAAAACTGGCGGATCTAGGAATTTTCAAGGGAGGGGCGATACTTCAGAATGATAAGCCCCCTGCCCCCATCCGTTCCTCGTTTACACATATTTTTAGACAGTTAAAAAAAAATAATAATAACGAATTTTGAAAAGTGTGACAAAAGTTTTGAAAGTTTTATTATCCGGTAACTAAAAAATATTCATTGTTTATTTTATAAAATATAACTATTTATAACATAATTACATAAAAGTAAGGTACAACTACAAAGAGACAAAATTTGACAAACATCATACATATTTTGTATTAAAGCATAACATGTTTTTATTTGGGATTGGCCGTCCTATACATAAATTATCTGCCTCTTTCCAGAAAGTCCTCAATTTTTGCGCTTGGAGTGAAGTTCCCATGTGTCGCCTGCCTTGCGCCGTCTTTTATCTCATTGTTTTCTGGCAGTTCCCTTTATTGTCTTTCATTGTCCCGCCACGTAGAATTACTTGCAAGCTGCGTTCTTAAGCTTTATGGTACTTACCATTATCCAGCACCAGACATGTTTCAATTGGTCGTCACCCGACCTAACAATTACTAACATTTAAGTCCCAAGTGGGGGGAACATACTTGCGCGGTTGATATGAAATAACGGTTTTCACCCCTTCGCCACCCCCTTGGATCCGGCAATGGGTCAAAACATGGTAGACTAAAATAGGCTACTATGTTTAAAAGAAAGGACTATCTAGTTACTTAGAGCGTTCGATTAACAGAGTGGTTAGACCGCTGGTCTCTCGCGGCAAAGGTACTGGGTTCGATCCACGGTATCGATGCGCCCCCTTTACCCAGCAGTAAATGGGTACATGACTTTGCTCGAGTTAGGGAAGGAAAACGCAGCAAGGAAGGGACTTGGTCACCCCACCTCTCGATGTTGGACCTAGTAAAGTGCAGTCTTGAACACTCCATTCCCGACAGTATCTGATATGGGCGACTTTTAACCTTTTTTAAATCTAGTTACTTGACCTCGCGATTATCGTTTCCGGTAACTGTCACATCAAAATTTGATTCATCTGGAGAGACCAATGTTTTGCTCAGATCGAAGATACAGCTGCATCTTACAATGCGTAGATACATAAAATAGTAATGATTTGTCATCGGCTTTTCCCCAAATGACATTTCGGTGGCATATTACATTTTCATTGCAATTTTTAAAAATATTAGCGTTTTGTCTCGTTTTTGCTCGCCATTCAACCTAGATACAAGTTACGTCGGTTATATTAAGACGCATGTGCACATATTAAAGACCTTGTTAGGTATGCTACGGCTTCAACACATATACATTAACAGCGTAATGTTCTTTCGGTCAGATTCACACTGTTGCCATATCTGATTTATTTTATGTTCCATGATGTTCTATTGAAAGTGCCTGAAGGTCCAGATACGAGCTGAAATAAATACTGGAAAACACTGAACTATACGTTGTTCTTACTGAGACAGTAATCGGGTCGCTATGATGTATAGCACATGAGAATAGTGTAACCTTCAGACACTGTTCGTGCCCTTATTTTCATAAAACAGGTGCCTCATTCATTGCTGCGCTTTGCGTGTGAACTTTCTTTTTGAGGAAGTACGTTGGTGTGTGACTGAGAGCGTTTGATCCATCTACTCTCAGGTTGGGTGCGCTCCTCGTGCTTAACACGTGCAGTCAGTGTTCTTCATTTATATCTGTCAGAACATGCTTACATAACATATCTTTCTTTCCCCACCCCGCCACCTCGTTTCTAATCTGCAGTTTGAAAAGGCAGATTAAGGGAAAGGGAAGAAGTCAGATTAAAATATTTATTGAAATCAAAATTTATAACAATGTTTCAGAAGTGTTCCCGAAGAATCCTTTTGTTTTTTAACTAGGAGTTTTGCCTCGTTCATTCTAGACACACGATTCGTCGGTTATATTAGAGCATATTTTCAGATATAAAAGATCTTGTGACCTGATCTTAGTCCCAGAAGAACTAAAAGGAGAAATAAATGGAACTTCTTGGTAATGGGTCACGATTGAAAATAAGACACGTTGATTATGATGATCCGTCACGGAGTATTTTCATTTTCTGCTCCATCATCACTGTTCCGAATCCTGTCGATTTCCTGCTGCGATGTTTTTGTCCGGACAAATGATGAACATACGGACAGGCGGATCCAAATCTATAGATTCTGTCAGTCGGTGATTAATAGTCATTCATCACTTAGTGTCATGCCGACTCCTGTTAGCGATCCTATCTGTCCTGTTGTCTCGGTCACGGGTGTCTTGAATCAGCTGTTTCTTCAGTCTCCCCCCTACGTCATATGGTTATTTTTTATTTCGAGACATTTCTCTGTCTTGTTCTCCTCTTCTGCCCTCTGGGTGTAATGTAACCAGTTGTTCCCAGTGTTTCTCTTTTCTCATGAAGTTCTTCTTTGCTTCATATATTTCCTCTCACTTTAAACAAGTTGATCACCGGCGGCCGGACAGTAGTTCTGTTCTCTACTTCCGTCCGTTCATTTTAATTTTTTTGGTTATCCTTTCGCTCCGCCCTGCCTGCCTGCATTATTGAGAGTGTGTATATGTATGTGTGTGTATGTATTCAGTGAGAAAGTATTTTCTTTTTTTTTTGAGGCCTGAATCTGTTCTTTAATGATGTCGTCATTCAATCTAGTTCACTCTCTTTAGCAATGTCATCAATGCTTAATTTCTATATCTACAAAGATTTACATATAATTAAGCACGTAAGAAGTATAATAAGTGAATTCAAAGTCTTTGAATCGTTAACGAATGAAATTAATAATAAATATCTAGCATAAGGAAATTAAAGAAGATATTGGCGATGGATTGGGCACACATTGAACGACGCCTGTTGATAGCATTACAAGGCAGTCCTTGTTCTGGAATCCCCCAGGCAAAGAGAGATAGACCAAACAACACGTGGATGAGAAAACTAAAGACAGTAAAGACAATAATGAGGAAGACATTGAACAACCTTTAACTGATGGCACGCAGTGGGAGGACTTGGAATGTGTTTGTTGAAGGCATAAACCTCCTAGGGGGGAGCTGAATGGTAGCGCATGCAAGAATAGGCAAATTATCAGCGCTCAGAAGGTCAACATATTTAGCTGAAGCGAAGACTGTCAAAACTATGGTGGTGCGATGATGTCACTTTGACGGAAGGTGTTCGAAGCTCTCGAATGAACTGTTACATTTTCCTCTTTTATCTATGTTTTTTAACGCGTATTCTCATGTAGTTGTTTTTTCCTTACTGTTACGCACCACGATTTCATTTTAGATCGTATTCTTGAGGTGCCAGTTGAGGAGGCTTTAACTTGTATTGTATTGTTGCCCAGGATCGGTTTAGACTCCTGCTGTTCTTATAATTGTATAATTATGATTTTTAATTGTTGCTGTTGTTACATTCAACGCTGTTATTTTACTTAGGAAGTCGATATGCTTGGTTATGTCTTGAAAGCTTGGATTGTGTTATTTCACATTTAACAAAAGACAGTTCTGTAGTGCAACTGCATTAACAATTAATTCAGAATGTAGACCGATCAGTTACAAAACAAGATAACCGTAGTATTTAGGAAGCGCTAGTGGTCTGAGAACAGAATTATTAGTCCTCTATAGAGAAACAGAGGAAGGGGGGAGAGAAAGAAAAATCACATTTTGAAAAGTTTGTTACAGCGGAATAGTTAACGCCATGTAGCGATCCATGCCAGCGGAAATTCCATTACGTGGATTGAGAGCGATTGGTTTCGTGGTGATGAAAATTGATACTGTAGTTGCATTTTTGTTTTTTTGTTTTTTGTAATCATCGAAGTATGAGCGATGGGCCGCTGAAGTGCGGGTTAGTCAGAGGCGTAGCCCTTGCGAACTTTTGGTAAATAGATTTGTATATCGAAGCATAAACAGTTTGGATGTCAGGAAAGAGAAGAGTAGAAGGAAGGAAGAAAAATAATGAACCGAAATGTTATAATTGTATACAACTAAGCAGGATGGAACTTTACCACAGCAGATAATAGAGTATATATTAAAACGAATATGTAGGCTATTTTTACAAATTGCTAGTTAAAAAAAAATTAATTACAAATAACGAACATTAATATCGTAATCTCGCCAGCTAAGAGATATGAACACTGGATAAAACGGATAAAAACATGGGATTTTTCCCCCGTGGAAAGAATAGACATCATTGTCAAAGAAAATATACGCAGAACTGGAAATAACGGACCTAAAAGAAATACTCGCGGCCGTGGTCAACCGCGAAGGAGATGGGAATGCATAGCAACAGCCTGAAATAAAGACGAAAGTAGATAAACTGAGAAGGCTGTGTTAGAAACAGGACCCTTAATGGCCGGGAAAGTTTGTAGGTAAATTGTGTTTGCATTAGTACATCTATGACCTTGAAGCTCAACAGCTGAGGTTTCATTACTGCTTGCTGGCGAGGGAGGGATAGTCACCCCCACCTCTCGACGCTGGACCAAGTATAGTGAAGGTTCTAACATTTCACTCCCCCACAACACTATCTGCTATGGACTACCTTTACCTGTTCCTGCTAGTTGCTGTTACAACGGCCCGCTATCTGGGTGGCAGCAGAGTTTCGTCCCGTGTTTATTTTGTTGGACACTGTAGAAACTAGTCTAGGGCACTTGGAACAAAATGGCCACACACATGTTCAGTTTTTGACAGAAGTAATTGACATTTAGTGAGGGACATTTCACAATTTAAAAAAATGAAGTTTCAATGCTCACTATTGTCGAGAAACTGAAGCTTGACGTAGTGCTGGCTGTTACCACTCTTCTGCTAAATTGTTTCATTGTTTTAACCCGCTTATTTAAGGAAACGTGTTTGGCGGTGTAGGCTAAAACAAAAATAAGCTATGCACGGAACATGTTTTGGCAATATGGAAGAGATGTCTGTGAAGACTGCGGCGTTGCTCTGTCTATTTTCACAATTAAACGTCGTGTTTCCTAAATCAAGTTTTTAAGCGCTTAACATATTCCCCCTTCTAACTGGTGGTAAAAATAAGGCTCTTGATTTGGGTGATTGGCAGAAACGACCGTGGTTGCACACAAGTTGCGAGAAGATACTAATATGTAGATAGACAAGTTATTCTGGTTTGGTATACGTAGTGTTTTACTTACTTTAGGACTTGACTTTTGCTGAAACGCTTGTTACATATGTGCAGTGTCAGTCTGTCCGTTATCTGCGTTCTTCCTTGTCATTATTTTCATCATCACTGCATAAAACGTTTTCAGTCATCCAGGAGACAGACACATCCACAAGTTGGGCATCCTTTCCACATGTTGAATGGAAACAGGTTGGTTACCCGTTGATGTTGACACATTATATTAAGTACAGTAATCGAAGAATTAAATACATGTTAGCAGATGCTCAGCTTTGTTTTTTATAAAGTGTTTACTACTTTTCTTTGTAACACGTCCTTTCAACCAGTTACCATATACATGAAAATGTTGGTTATATCAGGACATGTTTCATTAATGCAACATTTTTCTTGATTGTATATATTCTATGCTCTGTACTGTATTATTCCTCAAGATAGGGTTTTTTCTTTTTTTTTTTGTGTTACTTTTTAGTTATAGTTCAGTTTGTTGTGTTGTTCAGAACTTTCCATTATCTTGTCTTTGATCCACCATCGCAGATCATTAGCTCCTGGTGATTTTGATGCCATAATGTGAAACTGTGCGGTTCTGATTAGTTGTTCAGATCTGATATATAGAATGTTTTCAATGGTTGGGTTCTTTTGGTAGGAGGTGTTGTCTCGTCTACTGCAGTGCTGGGCAAAGCAACAGGTGATGTTCCTCTGTCTCATATAGGTGTTGACAGTGTCTACAGTTTGGACTGGTTTTTTTTTTTTTTGGGGGGGGGGAGGGGGGGGGGGGGGGTGTCAATTCTATTTCTATGAGAGTTAATTAAGCAGTGCCCCTGTTCGTAACCTGAAAATTTATGTTCGATGTTACGTCCAAGATGATTTATAGCATCTTTCTTAGATGGTGCTGGTAGATGCTTGAAGAGTATTGAGGTATTACTTTTAAGACCAGTACTCTTATCGGGGGGTGGGGGGGGGGGGGGGAAGAGAAAATATTGGTTTCATATCCCGCGTTGATTACAGCTTTAAAGACTGATCCATCAATGAAAGCATGCATGATGTTCTCTCCATAGGAGTGGATTGTATGTCAAACGATCTTATCAGTGTGGGTGGGATGATCTTGTCTGCCTCTTCCGCAAGTTTTTTTTTTTTTGTATCTTTGGCGTTTTAAGCCCAATATGAGGTGGTAGGCCAGGTACAATTTGAGTTGTTAGTCGCTTTTCTGGCATATAGTGTTTCCCTACTAATTCCTGATACTTGAAGGTGAAGGATGTCTTTTTAATTCTGTTTCTGTTGACTTTGTTTCTGACAAGTTCTTTGCAAGGGTTGTTTTCTCCTGCTCGTAGAAATCTTTCAGCTGTTATATAACTTTACCTAGGTACTTTGTGTTTCTTCGAAGTGTTTTTCTTCGCGTTGCAAGGCACGCAACTTTTAACATAGACAGAAGTCCTTCAGTTATATTAGAGCGCAATTGCCAGTCAAAAAGAACTCTTTGTCTAAACTGTAGTGCAGTACTGATAAATACTAAGCCCCGAAAAGGACACCTTATGATATTATGGATCCTTTATATATCCTGTCATTTCTGGGGGTGAGTCATCATTGTTTGCGTGATCCACCTCTGAAGCTTCTACCTACTCTTTGTTTTCTATTTCAATTTGTCGACCACGTGCTGAGGTTTGGCAACGTGCTAGAAAAACAGTCCTTTATAGTTAAAAAGAGAAAGTGAGAGAGAGAGAGAGAGAGAGAGAGAGAGAGAGAGAGAGAGAGAGAGAGAGAGTGTACTATATAGCGTGATCCAAAGAACCCACACATACAAAAGACTTCTTGGCGTGTATAACACGAGTTAGATATGCCACTGGTTTTCTCACCGCCAGAATGGAAGATAGCTATTAGGGCGTTGCTAGTTATCACATATCGTACCGGTTGTTGTACTGGCTACTACTGTACATAGGTATAGTTCAGTTCGTGGAGATAGAAGACACTGCTTCTTTTCAGGATTAAGAGTGCGTTAGATTAGGGTTTTTATTTGCTGTTCGATAGTGTCGAGTTGAGTAATAAATAGGAGCAAATTAGTGCAGTGTTTAAGAACACCCGTACTGGTGTGTTAAGGTTACCTTGTCGAGAGCGCTTTGATATTGAGTATTACGTGAGCAGCTGAATAATATACCTCTAGCCCGATTGCCGTGTTATTTATTTACTTGTGTCAGCTGACCTCGTGTGCCGCTAGAGGTTTACTTTGAACGTTTGTTGGGGGGAAAATAGGAGGAGGAAAAACTTTGTCATCGTTGGCTATTTTTCCTTCCCCTATTACATTTTGCGGTTTGTTTTAAAACAGCATCTACAATTTAGCTTGCGCTGAAAAGGACGTACATATTCAAAAAGAATGAGTATCAGTTGTAAGTACTTTGCGTTTTTAAAGTGTTTATTTTCGTCTGGCAAGGCACGCAACTTTTAACCTAGACAGAAGTCCTTCTGTTATATTAAAGCGCAGTGGCCAGCCAAAAAGGACTCTTGTCTGAACTAGTGCAGCAGTGATAAATGCTAAGCCCCGAAAAGGACTACTAGTATCTATGAGCTAGCAAGAGGACGCCCTGATAAGGGCTAGTCCTGGTAATAACTGCTGGCGGCACCGGCAAATTTTTAAAAACCCAAGTACTTAGTTGTACTATCTACTTTTGAAAGCTTTTCGTGGTATCTAGTCAGCTGCATTATGATTGAAGTGACCAAATATTCCATTGTCTGTCTCTGTTGGTAACGAGTGATGTTTTTTTCCCCAGCTTATTTTTAATTTGTCCCTTACGTTGACATGGGGTTTCCAAGATCTAATTTTGCTTGTTGTAATCTTCATGTCGTGGACAGCTAAAAATAGTAACGGGGATGTCCTGAGGAAGGCCAATGCGCAAAGGAAGCATTTTTCTCATATTAGAAGGAAGCATCCCACTTTCTTTGGGCAGGGTATGAGAAGAGGAAAGCTGGAATACATGGTGATAACAGGAAAGCTGGAATACATGGTGATAACAGGAAAGCTGGAATACATGGTGATAACAGGAAAGCTGGAATACATGGTGATAACAGGAAAGCTGGAATACATGGTGATAACAGGAAAGCTGGAATACATGGTGATAACAGGAAAGAAAGAAGGGATATAGGTCGACAAGGAGAGAAGATACTGGACAGTTTGACATTATGGCATGGACACAAATCAACAACATAAGTGATCAATAATATTGGAGACAAAGAGTTGTGGAGAGACATGATCATCTACGCCACCATGGTACTTGAAGAAGAAGGTCTTCCTGTGATCTGTTTTAAAATCGGAACGTGTTTGTCAGTGATGGCAAAGGATTAAGTGTCTCTTTGTATCTGTAGAAAAATATAACTGTTAGAAGAGAGGTGTCAGTAGGTAAGCCACATGGCCCTAGTTAAGTGTTTTGGCCCGGTAATAAATATAGTTTTTCTCTCAGTCCGTCGACCCATTAAGGTGGAAAATATGTACAGAGAAGATACTGTGGACAGTTTGACATTTTTCCTTTGAACATATACCAAACTGTGGCATGGAATTCAAATACAAATCTGTGGTGAGTGAGTATTAAACAAGTAATGTCGGATAATATTGGAGACAAAGAGTTGACTGTAGAATTGACAAAAATTACTGGAGAGACAATGATCATCTTACAAGCCACCATGGTACTTGAAGAAGAAGGTCTTCCTGTGATCTGTTTTAAAATCGGAACGTGTTTGTCAGTGATGGCAAAGGATTAAGTGTCTCTTTGTATCTGTAGAAAAATATAACTGTTAGAAGAGAGGTGTCAGTAGGTAAGCCACATGGCCCTAGTTATCTAGTGTGTTTTGGGCCCGGTTTGACATAATTATATAGTTTTTCATATTTCTCTCAGTCAACGTCGACCCATTAATTGTGTCAAAAACACGATCATGTGTGTAAACTAAAGTCAAATTAGTTGTTTAAATAGTAGCGGAAGTAATGAGGAGGTGGAAAATATGTACATGCCCTTTTAGTACTTAAAGAGTTCACACCACTCTTTCCTCCCCTACACCTTAGACCAGGGGTCTCCAGACATTTTTTTAGTCCCGACCCCTGTATGTAATCCTTGACACACCCCCCGGAATTAAATTCATAAAAAAAGGAAGTGAATATATAGGGACAATAAATGAACATGACCATTTTATTGAACTAGTTTAACTCATTATTGGGAAGGATATGGCTGAGGCATTTCTTCAGTTCCAATAGCCCAATGTCATTCACAGATAAATATGTGTGTGTGTGTGTGTGTGTGTGTGTGTGTGTGTGTGTGTGTGTGTGTTTTTTAAATTTACCAACATCACTTAAGCCCATGCAGTGTCATGGGGGTCTCTGATGAGACAAGAAAAGATTGGGGGTTTTCGTAAGAAGCACCTGATGTGGGGTTGTATATGAGTCCTATGTAGAACTAGCAGGGATGGACGTATGAGAGGAAGCATGAGTCGCGTTGATACCCAGGACGATATAAGAACAGTCATCATTCATACCCTTCGACTTTTGCAGAGGGAGACTGAGCCCCTATGGTTTTGCACGGTGTGCAGTAATATCGATTCTGAACAACAATAAAAATATGAGGCTAGCAACCGCACCATATGAAACATATTGCTGTAGAAACTACCACTGTAAGAGCATCTTCATAGCTTTGGTGCAAGCTACCTGCAAGGTGTCTATCAACTGAGCAGTAACAGAAGGATGAACATCACTATGGAGATTCAAAGTTCACATTTTACATGAAGGCTGGTAACCATGCTTACAAATAAGACCCGAGGCATTATAGATACACTGCACTTGTGCAGCTGTGCACTAGATTAGACACATTATGTTACATTATCTCCGCATGGCCTCACCGTTTTCATTGGTTACAAAATTGAACATAATCACCGTGTAACAGAATACTAAACATGTGTTAACTCAATGTGTGCAGAGTTTTCGCGAATACAAACAGCACCCATGTCTGTGATGTACTGGATTTGGTACGCCAAATAGCACAGCTCCCTACAGTTCTCAAATTTTTTAGAAACCAATGTTACGCAACATGCGCCAAATTTAGCTTTCGTTTAATAACATGAATCGTCATAGTTTCACTAACAATTCTAGACTAAGATTGTTTTTTTTTCTTTTCGTAATTGTGTTAGTTGAGTTTATGGGTGTGTTCTTCGCTTCGCTGATGAAGTCTTCGGTGTTTCATGTGGAACAGAACAAGTCTATCTCGCAGGCGAAATCTTACATGTTTATTTTTTAATCTCGATGACATCTTATGTCTTATTGTTTCGACGATACGTTCATCGCATTGCAGTTGTTGTGAATAAGGCTTGATAATATACACTGAAGTCTTCATGCAGTTTTAGCTCTACACATAAATACACTAAGTCCAGGCCTAGTCTCAGTGACAATTAACCAGACAGCTCGGTCAAATGGCAGATAACTCTTGGTGATTATAGTTGTCATAATAATGTTTAGATATCTGCCAGTACTACTGTATACATCATCACATAGTACGACCAGGATGTTAGTTTAGGACCAGAGTTCCTGTGGCCGCTAATTAATCAATAGTCGGTTAGTAAGTATAACCCGTCTACTGGCCATGCGTTTTTCATGAGACAGTCTTTGGAGTCATTTCATACAGGGCAGATGGTGAAGTTATTTTAGATTAAATCTGTTTTTAAGCCATAGCATGTACGTTAATGATGGCATAAAACTTCGAAGTGCCCGAGGACAGCACCATGAAAAAAAGCGCACATAATAGTGAATGTGTAGCTCTAATGCTGTCAGAGGTAGCGCAGAAGGCACTCATAGAATGGGAAACAATAAGACCCATATTATTATTAGCACTATTCAGAACTTCCAAGAGGAAAATAAAGATAATTATAATCAAGTATTATGCTCCAACTAATGACAAAGAAGAATCAGTGAAAGACGAGTTACAGTAGATTACAAAATATCATAGGTAATTAGAGAAGAAAGGCTGTTTTCTCTGTTAACATAGACGACGACCACGACCACCACTTAAGTGTTCTGAAAGCAAACGTGATATTTTTTAATGCTTTTTTTTGTTTACAACTGATTTCATTCAACCAGTTAAGCAAACTAGGTAGGTCCTGTTTTTGTTTGCACCTTTTGATTACTTCACCGTACGATATGTTTTTAGCTGGTTGTACACTGCATAGTTCTTACACCGGGTGTCAGTCTATTTTGTATGTCACCGTAACATTGACGCCCTGAACCAAATGCCTTCACCGGGCGCATTATCTGAATATGCTACACACACTCACACACTGATCAGAGCGTGGGAATCTTTCTTGGAGCACCTTGTCCTCGGCGTTCCCAGTCACAGTTAAGGTTAATATGTATGCTGTAGTCAACAGAGGGGCTACCGTAAGTTTACGCCCATTTGGTAACAGGGAACTTTAGAGGATCTACACATTCTAGAAGGAAATTCCGGTGTGGAAATACACTTAATATATTTTGTGTATGTGTGGTGCTGACCCGTGCTGACTGGGTTTCGGATTCAGAGCAAATTATTTAACAATAGAAGCAGATTTATTTATTGTGTGTGGTGGCCTTTTCTGATGATATGATTCTTATTTGTAGACACGATTGCAGATAGACTTGAAGAGTATCACAAGCGGTGTTAATGGCAATAACTGTGTGTGCAAAATAAGTGATAATCCTTCTTTTCATCACTGTGATTATGCGTAGTTCGACGGATACTCGGAAGGCCGTCAGTGGGCACGAGAAGATGTTTAGAAATTATATATATATTTTGTTAATGTAGTTTTTAAAACAAGATTATAAATATTATTCACAATAAGAAAATAAGGGGGGGGGGGGGGATATAAGTTGTAGATCAAAACATTCTGTTGGAAATCATAATAAACATATTAAAAAAAAAAGTATAATCAGTGGGCCTACATGATGGCACGTATTTGCATAGTGCTACACGTAGTTGTCTCTAGTGTCACGTTTAAATGTTTATATATAATGGTACAGAAGTCCTGTTAGTGTTTAGTGGTATCGCATATGTTTTGTTTGTATTTAGTGGTATCGCATATGTTTTGTTTGTATTTCTGTGGGACAAGCTAATGTCCTGTTTGTGTAGTGCTAGTTGCAATGTATTGTTTGATTTAGTGTTACATGCAGATGTTTGTATTCAGTAATACACGTTACGTATTTGTTTGTATTTATTGCTATGTGTTAATGTGTTGTTTCTATTTAGTGGTGTGTGAAATTTTTTTTTTTTTTTTTGGGTACTTAATAGCACATAAGGATGTTTATATTCAGTGCTACATTCTGATATCATGTTTGTAGTTGTGTAAATAAGAAAGTCTTAGTTATATTAAGGTGTACGTTTGTGGTGAAGTGGGATGTTATAAATATTTATAGGGGACTTAGTGTACTGACTGAGATCAGCTGTGAAGGTATCTATATCTATTAAAAGTAGTGTATTATAGATAACCTTACTTGCTACCACATATCTCTTTATCTCAGTCAGAATTATTCTGGAATAGTGTGATGCTACGTTATGTGTCTAGGGTATGAGTATGGTGAAGTGTAAGTCCCAACAACAGACAGATAAACAATTTAATTTAATCCACTACTCTTAACAACACTGTGACACTCACATACATATAACACTCTATGAGAATAGCTTAAAGAAGTCACTCGTAACGGTTCAAATAACAATATGTATTCATTACTAGCATGAATGAATATGTGTCCTGATTCAACTACAAGGGAACCAGGAATCACAATCAATTTAAATTACAAGTTATGTACAGAATGTATTTAATCTGAATATTGTAGTGACATATATTAGTACAAATGTTCTATGTGTGTCAGTTGTGTAGTAGTAAAATGAGGTAATACTGGTTTTGTTTTGTTCAAGCTCTGTTGGTATTTGTCATCATGACTTCAATAGTTTGTCTTTAGGGACCAGTATTGGAGATGTTCACAGTTCCTGATTTTAAGACAAGTAAATTCCCCTCTGAATAGTATTTTTATAAAGTTATTTCAAGATGAGGGGACATAATGTTGAGCTCAGCTGGCCAACTCTGCTTATCTTGAGTGATGGCGGCAGGAAAGGACTCCTCTGCTCGAATTCTCCTCTGGGCTCAGGAGACACCTCACTGATAGCTAAAAGGACCAAGGAGTATGCTGTCCGACACTGGATTCAGCAAATCTCTGCCCAGGTACTGCTCAGTACATCAAGACCACTGTCCCACAATTTCATGGAAATAAACACAGATACGTTGATTAGCAATGAATTCTGGCACAAACTGGCACAAATTCCGTTCTGCCTATGTTCCAGGCTTTTATTTTAGCAAAAAATGTGAGCTGGCTTCAACGTACTGTCGCTTTATCAAGCTTATTTGAATTAGTGGTCTCGAACTAACGCTCCCAAGTGTGTATATCAGCGAGACTGGCCAATGAGCCACGTTTCGACAAGTGTTTGAAAAAATGTTATCTTTTCCCGTCTCCCCTAACAACCAAGATAGTATTTATAGCCCGACCAATCGTGGTTAGGCTTTCATTTGTTGCGCTCCAATCAATTTGGAGTTTACATGGTAGGCTATTTCTGTAACGTAAATTTTTTTCAAACACGTTAAAAAAAAATCTTATGAGCAGAAATGATTTTATGCTGTCAGGCACCCCCAATATTTTATTTTGGGTATAATTTATTAATTCCTGGACTATTTGCGTAACGTTTTACATATTATTTGTCAGCAAACCCTAAGGAACCCAAAAATACTAATTTAAAGGAGCTACGTGGCTGCGTTCAAAATATGCAATTTCTTCTATCTCCTGTTTAGAAGATGTGCTGTCTGGGTACTGTTATGTGTTCAAACGTAAACCCATATAATGTTGTCTTTTCTAATAAGAGTCTGTTATGAATTATAAACCTAACTCTGGGAAAGGGTAGTGTATTTTATCACTGTCCGTCTGAAAAAAAATTAGTGCATGTAGACTTACACGCGTGATGGCAGCATTTGCGTATCGCGCGAAGCGTGTTTAGTGTTCGGCTTCCTCTCCCTTCTCGCTATCCTTTAGTCCAACTGTTCGTTCGTTTTGGTAACGTAATGTAGAAAAAGACATGAATGGAATTTAAAATTTAGGTCATTACGCAGTCTCTCAATTCTTTTCCAAGAAATACAGCACACGTTTCATTGAAGAAGGCGGGTAATAATACAGTAAGCTTTTATATCAACGTGAAAGCGTTACAATTTGCAGACGAAGCAGAAAACAAGGGGGATTTCGAGTACATTCTTTGTGATAGCACTGTCATTTTACCATTGCTCTTTTCTTTATTATATGTATTTATTAGGCTTTATATATTTAATTGATAATTTATATATGTGGATTAGAATATTCCATGACACCTCCCCTCTTAAAACAGACATTATATGTCAGTCCTTTATTCTATATACACATAGAGAAATTTATTATTATTTCTGGGGTTTACGGTGATTCTCATCACACGGATGGCGGCTTAAAAAATCCGCTCCCAGATTGGTTTTTCCAGATATATATTCAATGCTAAAATTATATGGAGCCAGAAGCAAAGACCATCGGAGTAACCTAGAGTTCTCATGCTTAGCCTGTGCTAAAAACGATAAAGGTTTGTGGTCAGTTTGCAACTTAAATGCCTTCCCATATAGATAAATATTGAATTTCTTTATTGCCCATATTACTGCAAGACATTCTTTTTCGCTAGTTGAGTAGTTGATTTCAGCTTTATTCAACTTTCTGCTAGCATATGCCACTGGGCTTAATTCCCCATCCAATGCATCTGATTTCTGTAGTAAAGTTGCACCTAGCCCAATATTACTTGCATCCGTCCTTACTATGAATTCTTGACTTAAGTCAGGTAATTTCAAAATGGGTTTACTTGTGAGCTTTTCCTTCAATTCTTGGTAAGTCATTTCACATTGTGGTGTCCATGTAATGCGATCTGGAAGTCCTTTACGTGTCAATTCAGTTAACGGTGCACATATGGAATTAAAGTTCTTGATATACTTCTGGTAGAAACCACATAATGAGACAAAGGATCTCACGTCCTTCTTGGTTTGTGGTCTCGGGGCTTTCTGTAGTTTCTCTAAATTCTTTGGGTCAGGGGTCATGTTTCCCTGATAAACTGTGTGTCCCAAAAATTCCAATTCTTTACATCCAACGCAACATTTGGTTGGTCGGGCTGTTAAATTTGCCTCCCTAAGTCGATCAAACAGCATGTTCAGAGAGTCAATGTGTTCCTCAAATGTTTCTGTTGCTATAAGGATATCATCCATAAAATTTGTTATACAGGGATTATTCAGAGGATCCAATAATTTTCTCATCATTCTAGAGAAGACACTAGGCGCATTCTTCAATCCAAATGGCAATCTATTAAACTCATAGTGTCCTTCTGAGGTACTAAAAGCTAGGTATGGTCTAACCTCAGGCTTTACTGGAATCTGATAGTATCCTTTACTCAGATCCACTTTTGAGAAATATTTAGCTTTATTTAGTCTGGCAAACAGCTGATTTGTATCCGGCAATGGATCCACCTGTCCTTCTGTAATAGCATTCAGTCTCCTGTAATCTATACAGAGTCTATGTTCTCCAGAGGGCTTCCTTAAGAGTACCACCCCGGAACTATACGAAGACTCACTGTGCGAAATAATTCCTTCCTTCAATAGATAGTCTATCTCTTCCTTCAAAGCTTTTTCCTTAGCAAACGGAATCGAATATGGTTTCATACAGACAGGTGTGGAGTCTATTAATTTCATATCATATTCCAATAGGTTTGTATGCCCTGGTCGGTCTGTTAACACCTCTGCATGATTATTCAGAACCTGTTGCACTCTCTCTTTCTGAGTTTTCGTTAAATGTGTACTGATTTTCACCTGTGCTGCTGTCTCACAGGGGTGTAATGGATATTCAAATGATGAAAGTGGTTCCTTTTTCATCTCCATGGCGATGGACAAGGTCAACAAGTGTGTCTCTTCCTGATGTTCTCTTTCCAAATATTTCTTCAGGAGATTCACATGATAGATTTTTTCTTTCCCCTTCTTATCTATCTTATAATTTGTTCTAGACACCTTCTCTAGAACTGTATATGGACCCTGCCATCCAATTTGTAACTTATTCTGACTCCCAGGCAAAAGAAGCAGTACTTTCTCTCCCACAGCCAAATTTCTGTCTTTCGCCTTCCTGTTATAATAGGCAGCATGTTTCTTCCTGGCTTGTTTCAAATTTTCATTGGCAAGTTTCCAGCCAGTTTTTAACCGAGTGGTCAGCTCATTCACATATTGGTATGAAGATGTAATGTTTTCCTCTGCCTTTTTCATCAGTCCACGTTCTTAACAAAGCTACATATGGACCTTTAATTGTGTGGACCTATTTGTCCATGCACCGGTATGGTCTCTTCCACTTGAAGCTTTATAGTGATGATTTTTCCTCCCAGAATTATCATTCACAAAACGACCGCTACCAATTTTTCTTTTGGGGCTTTCTCCCCACTTAAAATTCTTGATGAGAGATTTCCTCTCTACATCTTCTTCCTCCAGTTTGGTTAAGTCCGATTGAGGGATTGTCGGCTTATCCTGGGGTAAGACATCCTTTTCGCACTCTCCGCATAGTGGCCATTGTAAAACAGTTAAGTGAAGCTTGTCCATGAAAAGGGGCTTCCCATTCCATTTGGTCCACTTTATCAAATTTATTTTTCCTTTTATTGTTAGGCCTGATTTTGCCCCATGGCGTGTCCAGGTCCTGATCCATGTTCCCACTTGTGGGTGTTCCCTCATGTGCTATGCTACACCTTTCTACAAAATTCTCAATGTCCCATCTTGCTTTGGGCCAATAATAATTGTGAGCCACCTTTTGAATGATGGTACCTATTTTCTCATGGTCCCCATCTGGTTTCACATGTAGGCTCCTTATTAAGTCTGTCCTGTATCTTTTTGGAAGAACCAGCTGTCCGTGACCATTGGATCTAGCTCCAGTCTTCCTATACATCAACTTGTTTTTCATGTAAAAATCTCCCTTGCCTGGAGTTGTATGACAAGTTGACAATTTTCTGAAACAAGGCTTGAGTGTTTTATCCCCAGCCTGTGCCTTCCTCATCTCTTCTGGAGTGGTATCTAACATAATATCCTCCTCCTGTCTTGAGGTCGACCTGACCTGAAGGGTTGCCATATACACAGGTTTCCTTCTGCACCGGTCAGTGTCATGATTGTCCATCTGACAATTTTTACACCACCTTTTTCCTTGGTTGAAAGATTTTCTTTCATCATATTTCCTTTCATCGAATTGTGGGAATTTATTTTTATTGTCATACCGTGGCCTATCAAATTGGTGCTTACCTTTATTTTGATCCCTAGGATCAAATTTATTAAAGTTCTGTGGTGCCCTAAAGTTGTCCACCTGTTTCTTTTTATTACCTGTTACCTCTGCTTGAGCTGCTTGATACCTTTCAGCAACAATTAGCAACTCATCCAGCCTCTCTGCACCTTGTTCCATGAGAAACTTTCTCAGGTCTGGAGCCATGGACTCTCTTAGTTGCTCTATAAGGACCATTTCCTTAAGATCTTGGGTTTTCCCCAGAGAAGTCCATTTCTCCAAGTATGTCTCTATTCGTGCAGAGAACTGGTGATAGGTTTCACCTGACAGTAGTTTAGCATTCCTAAATTTTTTCCTGTAAAACTCTGCATTCTTTTCATACCTTAACAAAAGAGCCTGCTTTAGCATGTCATAATTTTCCTGATCACCTCTGCTCATTTTTGCAAAAACTTCATAAGCTGCCCCACGAAGTCCCTGAGATAACTTTAAGCTCCATCTTTCTCTCTCTAACCCATACGTGGTAGCTAATAGTTCGTACCTATTTATATAGCTCTCAATATCATCGTCTTTCTCAACAAAATGATCTAAATGAAAATTCATAGCTGAGATTGAGGCTCCTTGAGTAACCGTAGCATCAGAGGCAAAGGGACTGGCACCATTTTCAGGAGCATGGCCTTGAAACTCAAACTCCCTTAGTCGTAACTCATGTTCCCTTTGTAATCTCTTCTCCTCCTTTTCTGCTTCCCTTTCTGCAGCTAATTTCCTCTCTTCCCTTTCTGCAGCCTGTCTTCTTTCCTCGGCTTCCCTTTCTGCAGCTAATTTCTTCTCTTCTCTTTCTGCAGCTAATTTCTTCTCTTCTTTGTCAGCCTCAATCTGCAACCTCTTAGTCTCAGCCTCAGCTTGCAACCTCTTAGTCTCAGCCTCTAACTTTCTTTCGGCCTCTTTTTCTAATCTTCTTTCTTCGCGTTCAATAAATTTGTCACATTCCGTTGTGACATAGGCAACCATAACTTGCCCATCTAATCCTAACTCTTTTGCAGTCTGAACCGCAGCAGATCGAAATTTGGCCAGGTCCGCCATTGTCTATTATGTAAATTTATACAATGTCTAACCAACAATTCAATCTCTAATGGACAACACAGGCACCGTGAGCTCAACCTTATTTAATTCCACCCAAGGATACCTTTTAATTCTTATATTCCCTGAAGTGAATTATCCCCAATATTTTTTATAGTTAAAGATTCAAAATCCCGGACGAGCCCCCAATATATGTGGTGAAGTGGGATGTTATAAATATTTATAGGGGACTTAGTGTACTGACTGAGATCAGCTGTGAAGGTATCTATATCTATTAAAAGTAGTGTATTATAGATAACCTTACTTGCTACCACATATCTCTTTATCTCAGTCAGAATTATTCTGGAATAGTGTGATGCTACGTTATGTGTCTAGGGTATGAGTATGGTGAAGTGTAAGTCCAACAACAGACAGATAAACAATTTAATTTAATCCACTACTCTTAACAACACTGTGACACTCACATACATATAACACTCTATGAGAATAGCTTAAAGAAGTCACTCGTAACGGTTCAAATAACAATATGTATTCATTACTAGCATGAATGAATATGTGTCCTGATTCAACTACAAGGGAACCAGGAATCACAATCAATTTAAATTACAAGTTATGTACAGAATGTATTTAATCTGAATATTGTAGTGACATATATTAGTACAAATGTTCTATGTGTGTCAGTTGTGTAGTAGTAAAATGAGGTAATACTGGTTTTGTTTTGTTCAAGCTCTGTTGGTATTTGTCATCATGACTTCAATAGTTTGTCTTTAGGGACCAGTATTGGAGATGTTCACAGTTCCTGATTTTAAGACAAGTAAATTCCCCTCTGAATAGTATTTTTATAAAGTTATTTCAAGATGAGGGGACATAATGTTGAGCTCAGCTGGCCAACTCTGCTTATCTTGAGTGATGGCGGCAGGAAAGGACTCCTCTGCTCGAATTCTCCTCTGGGCTCAGGAGACACCTCACTGATAGCTAAAAGGACCAAGGAGTATGCTGTCCGACACTGGATTCAGCAAATCTCTGCCCAGGTACTGCTCAGTACATCAAGACCACTGTCCCACAATTTCATGGAAATAAACACAGATACGTTGATTAGCAATGAATTCTGGCACAAACTGGCACAAATTCCGTTCTGCCTATGTTCCAGGCTTTTATTTTAGCAAAAATGTGAGCTGGCTTCAACGTACTGTCGCTTTATCAAGCTTATTTGAATTAGTGGTCTCGAACTAACGCTCCCAAGTGTGTATATCAGCGAGACTGGCCAATGAGCCACGTTTCGACAAGTGTTTGAAAAAATGTTATCTTTTCCCGTCTCCCCTAACAACCAAGATAGTATTTATAGCCCGACCAATCGTGGTTAGGCTTTCATTTGTTGCGCTCCAATCAATTTGGAGTTTACATGGTAGGCTATTTCTGTAACGTAAATTTTTTTCAAACACGTTAAAAAAAAATCTTATGAGCAGAAATGATTTTATGCTGTCAGGCACCCCCAATATTTTATTTTGGGTATAATTTATTAATTCCTGGACTATTTGCGTAACGTTTTACATATTATTTGTCAGCAAACCCTAAGGAACCCAAAAATACTAATTTAAAGGAGCTACGTGGCTGCGTTCAAAATATGCAATTTCTTCTATCTCCTGTTTAGAAGATGTGCTGTCTGGGTACTGTTATGTGTTCAAACGTAAACCCATATAATGTTGTCTTTTCTAATAAGAGTCTGTTATGAATTATAAACCTAACTCTGGGAAAGGGTAGTGTATTTTATCACTGTCCGTCTGAAAAAAAAATTAGTGCATGTAGACTTACACGCGTGATGGCAGCATTTGCGTATCGCGCGAAGCGTGTTTAGTGTTCGGCTTCCTCTCCCTTCTCGCTATCCTTTAGTCCAACTGTTCGTTCGTTTTGGTAACGTAATGTAGAAAAAGACATGAATGGAATTTAAAATTTAGGTCATTACGCAGTCTCTCAATTCTTTTCCAAGAAATACAGCACATCAAATGATGTCTGTGAGGGGTGGGGAGAAAAACTTCTACTGAGATACACGTGATTTTGAATAAACTTAACTTTTCTGGCTGATGGGTATGTAACTTTGCTAAATAATTAGTAAATTAACCTCAACATCAATGTATTTTTTTTTTAAGTCAAAATAAATTTATTTATATAGTGTCATTCAGGTTGAGCGGTTAGTAAATAATGGCTCTGATACAGATAGTTGCCATGATGGTGGACATTTGTGTTGACAGTCTATGTCAGTGTTTCTCGACCTTTTTGTGTTCACGGCACACTTTTCATTTTTCTAAAATTTGCGGCACACCTATCTGACCCCGCGCCTGAATAAAAAATTGCAGTCATATATACTACATTAAATACACTAATTTTTGGGTGCTTTAGAATAAAGAAAACTCTCAATTCGACTTTCTTTTAGTTGTTTTAAATAACTTCGAAGTATATCTATTTTCACATTGAGGAGACCTGTTGATACAATTACAAGGCAGTCGTTGATATGGAATCCACAGGGAAAGAGAGGCAGAGGTAGACCAAAAAACACATGGAGAAGAGAGCTGGATACAGAGGTGAAAATGATGAGGAAAACATGGAAAGAACTTGAGCGGATGGCACAGTACAGGAGGACTTGGCATGTGTTTGTTGAAGGCCTATGCTCCTCGGGGAGCTAAAGGGTATTGATTGATATATATTTTTGTTCAGAGAAGTTAATAACTTCAATTATTATTGAATGAATTCAAGCTGTAAGATCAGTTTTATATTACATGATCACAAAAAATATACTTCATGTAGTAAATTTACAAATTTTTTGCAGCACACCGCTTGAGAAACACTGGTCTATGTAAATTTACTTTTCTTTCGCTGTCATACTGCCCGTTTTACCTTCAATAGGAGACCGTGAACAGGTAAATAGTTCAGAAGGTAGTTTGAAAATTCAGTCTCGCCGTTAAGCTTAAAAGTCATTTATTTTTCCTACTTCACTTAAAAATGTGGTAGGCTATTTCTCTCTCTCTCCCCCCCTTGAAAAATATAGAGTAATTACATTATCAAGCCGTCATTTGCAAGCCCGCGCACAAAGATATTACATAATACATATCCGGCTTTCATTAAGACATTCGCGTGGTATATGTTTGTTAATATTTCTGCTGTTTGCATGCTGTATGGGATAAAGCACTAACATACTGATTTATTTGTTTTTAGAAACAAAAACAGTTAATAAGTCTTTGATTTGTACCGGTAACTAAGTGTATGTGTAAGTGTATATATATATATATTAGCGGGAGATGATATCTTTATATCTAGAAATATATATATATATCATATATAGCCCGCTATATATTATATATATATATATATATATATATATATATATATATATATTTATACTTTTTAAAAAAATCGAACAGTTTGTTAACATTCTTAATATATACTGTTCAAAAAAAAAGAAACGCATAGCTACTGAAGGCACACACGTAGCCATAACTTTGACATTCAATAACTTTTTTAATTTAATAAGTTAATTGTTCAACTTGCACACAAGAATACCTTAGGGTTCTACCAATCAATTGACAGTTATTTTTCATCTGGGTCACGAGAGTTTTTGGCGTACGGGCTTTCCCGTTAGTATGGTGTGTGGCCTCCTCTTGCATCGATCAGCGGCTGGCATCTCCTGGGCATGGATGCGATCAGACGTCTGATGTGGGCCTGTAGGATGGCTGCCCACTCTTCCTGGAGTGCCTGGAACAGATCACGACGATTGGCTGGAGCAACGTCTCGGCGACAAACACGTCTATGCAGCTCATCCCACAGGTGCTCAATTGGACTCATGTCTGGAGACAGGGATGGCCAGGGAAGGGTGAGAATGTTGTTGGCAGTCAGGAACTGCGTGGTCAACCGTGCACAATGGAGTCTGGCGTTGTCCTGTTGAAACACAGACCTTTGGCCAGCCAAAAGTGGAAGGACATGGGGTCGAAGAATTTCATTGACGTATCGTTGCGCATTCAAGCCTCCTTCAGTGTGCACCAATTGACTCCTTCCGTTGTAACTGATCATTCCCCACACCATTGCACCTCCACCACCGTGCGGCGGAGCTTCATCAACGCAATTTTGGGCAAAACGTTCATTTCGCCTACGGTAGACCCTACGTCGTCTATCATGACGCTGCAACAAAAAGAAAGATTCGTCACTAAACCAGACACGTCTCCATTGATTGTCAGCTGCCCAGGGACGATGCTGGTTGGCCCAAAGAAGTCGATTTTGGCGATGGCGGCGCGTAAGGACAGGTCCTCGGTGAGGTCGTTGTGCCCAAAGTCTAGCGTCATGCAGTCTATTCCGGACAGTTTGATCAAACACATGACGTCCTGCAGGCAATGACTGGGCAGTTGAGGAAGCTGTTGTAAACCTGTCTCTGAGGTGACGAAGCCGAATAAAGCGATCCTCCGCTGCTGTTGTCACTCTGGGTCGTCCACTGCGATGCCGGTCTTCAACTGAGCCAGTGGCTTGGAACCGGTGTCAAAGTCGACTGATGGTACTCTGATGCACGTTTAGATGCCTGGCAACCTGACTTTGACTTTCGCCTGCATGCAGTCGGCAAATAGCAATGTTCCTTAAATTTATCGATAGAGACGCCATAAATGTCTGCTTGAAAATGAACTGAATTTTTGTGTGTGTAGCGTTATCCTTTTATAGGGTTTCAGTTGCGTAGTCAGTGAATAGTGGTTCACCCTAAATTTTGTTGCTTTCACGTGCGCGCAACATGAGCTGTGGTCAAAAATTGCGTCATAAACACTATTGACCACTGCGTTGTAACGATTACAAAAACGAACGCAATTCAGGTCAACACGTGCATTTGACACTGTAAAGAACATTTGAGGCTGGTTTTTATATACCCTAGCACCAAATTTTACTTACAAACTCATAAAAACGCGCCCTCTGATAGCTATAGCGTTTCTTTTTTTGAACAGTATAGTTTGGTGGCTCCATATGTGGTGTCAGAGCTTTTATGGTTCGGCTTTTCAGGCTAGATAATTCGTTTTAAATATTATTATTTTAAAATTTTGCTTCACAACGCATTATCGCTGTAGTAAAAATTTATGAATTATTATGAAACAGAGAAACGGACTTCTGCCACAACAAGGCAGTTAAAATTGTCAATGTAAGCTGACTCTTGCAGTGCCATTCGTCTCAGCTGAGCTTCTTTGGAGCAGGTTTCATAAGAGATGACATAATGTTGGTTGGCATAGTTTTTATTTTAGAATCTCCCCTAACATGTGAATCGTGTTAAAGCCCACTCGTGTTGATCTGCTGTGTTTGACCGTTCCACCGTTTGGTTTGTTTAACGCAACTTAATTTGAAAACAGTGTATTATGGCTCTCTTTAATAATATCTCCTACGTCTTGCTGGAGGATTTCGGGTACTGTGTGGTCCTCATTGCGTAGGCTTGTTTTTATTTAGTGTATTTAACATGTGTTTTAAAAGGCATTCTCTCATCGATCAGTGATCGTGCTCTGATCATATATGAGCCTAAGTTTTATTTTCATGGCGATTAAGAGTGGATAGCACTAGCTAAGAAGACGTAAAAACCGGTCAAATTTGTTTAATGCTCAGTTCATGATATGTGAATATTTTCTGCGATGTTAGCGCCAAACTTTTGTGTTTCAGGTAGGACATAGCTAGGACAAAGGTACTAGTTAGAAGCATGTTTAATTTGAATGTCAGTGTTAGATCATGTACATTATTGCGGAACCTGTGTACGTGTGCGGCTGTTGAAACGCGGATCAAATCGCGCACATCTGTAAACAGCATGTGATTTAAGTGTAGCTTGGTTTGGACAGTTACGAGTCATTTCCTGCACGTGCATTCAATTACGATGTCGTTTTCTCGGAGAAAGAGCAGGAGTATGCTGTTTTTGTTTTCAGGGTTCCACAGGAAGAAAAGAAAACCAGTCTCAGGTAGGTCGGACCTGGAGGATTTGGGAAAATATAAAATGTTACTATTTTTTTTAAAAAATGATTTGCCCCTCGTGTTCAGAGCGAGCTGATTAATTACGATACATTAAATATTAATGGACATTAGACATCTTTTACTTCGTCTTAAAGTGAAAAAGAAAAGAGTTTTAAAATTCAGGTGTGATGTGAGGGCTAAAATTGTGTAGGAAAAGCGCATCGTTCAAATGTCTACGTGGGACCGAAGACGCAGCAAAAGAGATGAATGCAGTCAACGACTCATAGCTTGACGGCTTGCGTCAGGGTCAGCGAACCAGAGCTGACCAAGACCCTACTCCACCTCCAAGTGGTGGTCCTGGAAACAGGCTGGCATCACTGCAGTCTGGCCGAGAGAGTAGGGATCGAAGAGGGAAGGCAAACCCGGTCCCAAAAAATGCCGTGCGGAAGTCGGATGTGTCGAGCCGAAAGGCGCAAATATCGCAGCTACGCTGTAAACGGCGACACAACGCAACCAACGTACTTTTCAGGACGAACGAGGAAGACGAAGAAGAAGAAATGTCTACGTGTAAAAGCCATTGTATAGCATGGAAAGTAATAACAAATTTAACGTCTAGTTTATTTCCATTTATTTATCCGTATAGATGCTGTTTCTTTCAATGTCTAATATATTCTAGCAGTCTTCCTGGTGCGTTTATGTCGTTCCTTTTCGGTTCCTTCAATTTATCAACATTTTTCGTTACCTGTTCATCTTCTCTAATTATTCTTGAAGTTATTTTGTACACAGAAGAGAGATAATGCTTGTAAAGCAGCATGTAGCTTAAGGTATTTCACGGTTACGTCCCTTTATACACAGTATATTCCAGAGCCGATACCGTTTCATCACAACGGAATTTGCTTCGGAGAAAAGTACAATAACTGTCACACATTGTTTCGTTCTTCTCTTCTCAAATCAACAAATAAAACACAGCTACCGGACACAGCAGGCTTTGATTCTTATCATCAGATCTGAGGGAACTCAGGTAGCTAATCACTTAGCTCAACCGTTTTTTGTTGTTTGTTTGGTTTTTATTTTATCATAAGGTTTTTTTTATATAGACCAGAACTCTTAAATCAGCCACGTATTGTTGTAAGTTGATGTTATGTCTGTTGTTTGCAGTAACGTTACGAGGAGGTTAGAATGTTAAATTGTGTGCTTATCGTTGAACGCTGTGTGAGAGGTTACATTTTGAATGCCCGTACCTTGATTGTCTTTGACTGTTTTGTTGCTGCACTTTTAAGGCTGCCACAATGTTAAGATGTTTGTTACATTAAGCCTTTCATTGTGATGTTACGGCACTCATAATACTAAAGTTGTTGTTGTGATGTTAAGACACTCACAATGTTGAGGTAAAGGTGGTCCCATAGCATATACTGCAGTAGGGAAGTGAAGTGTTATAGACTTCGCCATACTAGGTACAGCGTTGAGAGATGGGGTGACCAGTTCCCTTCCTCGCTGCCTTTCCTTCCCTAACTCAAAGTCAGGTACCAATTTACAGCTGTGTAGACTGGAGCGTGTCGGTACCGTGATTCGAACCTGGCACCTTTGCCGCGAGAGACCAGCGCTGTAACCACTGTCAATCCGACGCTTAAAAACTAACGTCATTCCTAATCAGCAGCCAAGTGTAAGCTAAGTCTTAACACGTCTAAACTATTTTCATAATTTCTTGCGATGACGCCCTTTCATTCCCACAGGTGCATGTATGTTCAGGTACTGACTGAGGTGATAGGATAATAAGAAGGTAGAAGGTGGTAGATAAGTGGTAGAAATAAAATTGTAGTTCAATGGATATACGCAGAATAGAAGGAACGCTCTTGTGGTTTTCGACTGAAGGAAACATTCCGTTATAAACGACCTTTTTCGAGTAATAATAACTTTAATAACGGGACTGAAAGGCAATTTAAAATCAGGGCAGTTGACATTACCACTGACAAGTTACATCTCTTTTCGTCATGCGAAGATATAAACATTAGTGTTGATTCGCCAAACGATAGTGGTCAACAGTTTTGCTTGACCGTGCTGATTTAACAAACATGTGGGGCGTCTGCTGACGGACATGGCAAACGTTTGATGTTATCAGTTATTGTGGCTGTCGCTACCCAAGCTTATGTTGAAGTTGTGTTTTTCGGATAGCGAAGTTGAGAATATTGCCACTAACTTGCCTGCGTATCTTTCAGAAACGCGTTTGACCTCAGTACAGAACCTTACATTGCATAACGTCGTGGCGTGACTGTGGTTTCGGCATGTTTGTACTAGGTCAGCGTTGCTCAATGTTGGTGTTGTCACAAGTTGAAAAGACAGTCACCTGACTCCTGAGTTAAAATACACTGGGGACAAGTAAACGAGCACAGTCCGCGCAAGTTGTCTGGTTTTTTTTAATAGCACATCACACTGTGAGGAACATATGTGTTTTGGTGAATCGGTGTAGCGCTTGTCTGCCCCCCCCCCTCTCTCTTCGTCTCTCTCTCTCTCTCTCTCTCTCTCTCTCTCTCTCTCTCTCTCTCTCTCTCTCTCTCTCTCTCTCTCTCTCTCTCTCTCTCTCTCTGCCAGCTCTACTAATTTGTGTACATTTCTTAGCTATAACTAATGAAAGATTCTCCTTGTTTCGGTAGTTTGTCTCTCTCCCCTTCCCCCACTGTATATTCGTGCGCCCGTATCTCTCCCCTCTGTGTGTGTGTATGTGTATTATATACACTGTTTGTTGAATTTAAAAAATAACCCATCCGCATTACTCATTAAACACCTCTTCTTTCGTTGTGCGCGTATGATGTTAAGTTCATTTATTGTAGTCAGGAAAGTTCCGTTTAAAGGTTAAATACAACACTGAAGATCGTTCTATTGAGATCTAGCTCGAGCTAATTCCAGAATATATCGTCTGACTGTGATTAAAAGCTACGAAACCATGATAATTAAGAAAGTCCATAACGTATGCCTTGTGGAGATCCTTAATTTAATTTCCAGTATTCACCTCAACGTTAGTGTGTACATTCACTGAGAATAACGCGCTCACCTGCTTATTCCAGACAATTCCAGTATGTAACATTTTTCGATGTCATGATGCAGGCTTCCGGCAAGGGGACCAGCTGCAGTGGTGGCTGCATGCTCCATATGCAGCTAAAAATGGAAATAACGATGATGGATCTATCTCCATTTAGTACCTAATACTGTAATAATGTTCACAACCAAATGATGTCTGATAGAAGCGCAGGGACGATGCTCCCACTAAGTCCTGCGTGCAGTTAAAGAAGAGTGCGTGTATCATTAAGGAGATTCACTTTAATTTACGTATTTTTGTAAAGATGAAAGTTACAATACTTTGTCTGAAGGAAGAGACAGTTCATAAAGGGATAGGAGACAGAAATCTAGTCACATCGTTCGTGATCAAAAGTCAACAAGGAACCAGTGTTTGTGGAGAGACATTATTGTTTACCCCAGTTGTAAGTCATTTCGGTACAAATATTGAGCACATGACTGAGTCAGTGTCACACACTTACGGTAACATATTATTAACACTCGTCCGGTGGTGACGGGTTTTATCTTCTCCAATTGTTATAATTATCATGATCTCACGAAACAACAGTGTAACATTTCAACACGCACTGCCCTCACGAGGTTCTAGCTTGGCAGTGATCCACACAGACCGCGTTTTTGTAGACGTGTTTCTCACTCTTGTAGCAAGCACGAACCCCAGGAAAATGGAAACTTAAGTCTGTGAACCCCATCTCCAGAATTATTTCACCTATTTGTACTAAAATACAGTTCTAAAGATATTAGTCATTAATATACAGTATTGTTTCATATACGTAATGACGGCCGTGCATGAGCCTCTTATCACAGGTTGCAGACTGCGTGAGCGATGGTTCATGGGCGACTGCCTTAGAACTAGAAACCATTCACAGATCATCAACCTATAATATGGGCGGATGCCTTGACACAGTGTTCACTCGTGAGTTGTGGAACATTGTAACACAGAAACGTTCTCATCACGTTTGAAGATTACTAATCGGAATGGTATGCTTTATTAATCTGTTACTTGCCTTGTCTTTGATCCACCATGACTGGGCGTTAGCACCTTTGGATATATTTTTTCACCGCTAATTCACCCCCATGTTTGCTTTGCCCATCAATTTTTTCTCTCTTTTTTGCCGGGAAGGGGGGGGGGAGAAAGAAAGGAGTTATAACTGGTTTGTCCATCCCTTCCCCCACCTACAAAACATGGTGTTAAAACAGAGTACTCTATCATTAGCTATTTTGATACACTATATTTGCGTCCTTTATTTGCATTTATTTCCGTATAGTTGTACTCTAAATAAATATGATTTTTAAAAATAGTTAATATTGACATAAGTTAAATGCGTGTGCTTGACAGTTCTTTCAATCAGCACGGAATGTCACATGACTGATTTTGACGGAATGAACTTCAAGGGCCGTGCACAAAGTTTAGAACCGACTGATGAAATAAGAACTTAAAATAATAGTTCTCCCTAATTCAGTGGACTCTGACTAAGCAGTTAGATTATCTGGATTTTGCTGATGACTTGGCTCTTCTGTCCCATAAGCGTAATCAGATGCAGGACAAATTGAAAACACTCGATGAGAGGTCACAGCAATTGGGTCTGAAAATACACAGGGAAAAGACAAAAATAATGAGAATAAATGCAGGTAATGATAACAGGGTTGAACTTGAAGAAACACCAATACAAGATGTAGAATAGTACACATATCTTGGCAGCAATATAGACAAAGTTGGAGGGACAGACAGTGATATCAAAATAAGAATTCAAAAAGCAAGAAGAGCTTTCATTGATTGGGAAATATATGGAGATAAGAGAAATCAGACCCAACACGAAAATAAGAATCTTCAACTCAAATGTGAAGTCAGTCCTATTATATGGCTCTGAGACATGGAGAACAACAAAGACAACAACCAAAAAGATACAGACTTTCATAAATGGGTGCTTGCGTAGAATAGAGGGATTAAAATGGTATGACAAGGTTACCAACGTGGAACTGATGACAAGAACTGGACAAGTGCCAGTGGAACAAGAGATGAGAAGAAGACGATGGCGGTAGATAGGACACACACTGAGGAAACCTGTTGATAGCATTACAAGGCAGTCCTTGTTCTGGAACCCCCAGGGCAAGAGAGGCAGAGGTAGACCAAGAAGCACATGGAGAAGAGAGTTGGAAACAGAGGTGAAAATGATGAGGAGAACGTGGAAAGAACTTGAGATGATGGCACGTGACAGGAGAACTTGGCATGTGTTTGTTGAAGGCCTATGCTCCTTGGGAGTGGAGGGTTATGAATGAATTCAGTAATATTTATTATAAATGTGTTTTCATATTTTATGTGCACGTTTATTCGCTGTTTAGCACATTTATTCATTTACAGTAGCATGGTTTTGAAAATGTACTATAAAGAAATACATATCGGAAAAACGTGTACGTTAGGATTGTAATTCAAGCATACATTGTATGATATGCTTATCGAACGGTAGGTAATCGTTATATTTTGTTCTTTTATAAATCATATAGAACTTGTAGTGAGTCACCAAGCGGGGAATATATATATATATATATATATATATATATATATATATATATATATATATATATATATATATATATATATATATATATATATATATACACATACATATATATATACATATATATACATATATACACACACACTCACCACACACACGCGAGATATAAGATTTTCTATTTAGTTTTCATATTTTTTATTCCTCTCTTCAAAAAGTGATCAGTTAGTGTTTTCTTTTCAGATGCCTGTCGTGGAATATTCTAATCCACATATATAAATTAAAAGGTAAATGTAAAGCGTAACAAATAAATTCTAATAAAGAAAAGAGCAATGGTAAAATAACAGTGCTGTCACAAGGAATGTACTCGAAATCCCCTTTGTTTTATGCTTCGTCTGCAAATTGTAACGCTTTCACGTTGATAGTAAAAGCCTACTATATTATTACCCGCTTTCTTCAATGAAACGTGTGCTGTATTTCTTGGAAAAACATTGAGAGGCAGACTGCGTAATGACCTAAATTAATCCTAACATTAATTATACTGCGTTACCAAAACGAACGAACAGATGGACTCAAATAGAAAGAGAGAGGGAGGGCTGAAAATCAGGAACGCATGCAACACGCGTCGCGCGATACACAATTACTACTATCACGCGTGTAAGGCCACATGCACTAACTTTTTTTTCAGACGGACAGTGATAAATTCACTACCCTTCCCAGAGTTAGGTTTTAAAATCACGAAAAACGCTTATTAGAAAAGATAACATTAGATGGGTTTACGTTTGAAAACATTACAGTACCCAGACAGCACATCTTCGAAACAGGAGGTCGAAGAAATTGCATATTTTGAACGCAGCCACTTAGCTCTTTTAAATTTGTATATTTGGGTTCCTTAGGGTTTGCTGACAAAGAATATGTAAAACGTTACGCAAATAGTCTAGGAATTAACAAGTTATAACCAAAATAAAATAGTGGGGATGCCTGACAGCATGAAATCATTTCTGCTCATAAAATTTTTTTATAACGTGTTTGAAAAAACCTTACGTACAGAAATAGCCTACCATGTAAACTCCAAATTGATTGGAGCGCAACAAATATAAGACTAAACACGATTGGTCGGACTATAAATACTATCTTTGGTTGTTAGGGGAGACGTAGGAATATAAAATTTTTTCAAACACTTGTCGAAACGTGGCTCCATTGGCCAGACTCGCTGATATAATCACTTAGGAGCGTTAGTTCGAGACCACTAGTTCAAATAAGCTTGATAAAGCAACAGTGCGTTGAAGCCAGCTCATATTTTTGCTAAATAAAAGCCTGGAACATAAGCAGATGGGAATTTGTGCCAGAATTCATTGCTAGTCAACGTATCTGTGTTTATTCTATGAATTGTGGGACCGTGGTCTTGATGGTATTGAGCAGCACCTGGTCAGAGCTTTGCTGAATCCAGAGTCGGACAGCATACTCCTTGGTCCATTTAGCTATCAGTGAGGTGTCTCCAGAGCACAGGGGAGAAATCGAGCAGAGGAGTCTTTTCCTGCCGCCATCACGCAAGATAAGCTGATGTGGCCAGCTGAGCTCAAAATTATGTACCCCATCTTAAAATAACATTGTAACATAAACTTAAGAGGGGAAGTAAATTGTTTTAATAACAGGAACTGAGAACATCTCCAATACTAGCTCCATAAAGACAAACTATTGAAGTCATGATGACAAATACCAACAGAGCTTGAACAAAACAAAAACAGTATTACCTCATATTACTACTACACAACTGACACACATAGGATACTTTTAATAATATATGTCACTACAATATTCATATTGAGAAATTCTGTACATATAACTTGTAATTAAAATTGATTGTGATTCCTGGTTCCCTTTGTATTTGAATCAGGACACATATTCATTCATAACAGCAATGAATACATATTGTTATTTGAAAAGTTATCAGTGACTCCTTTAAGATATCCTTTAGAGTGTTATATGTATGTGAGTGTCACAGTGTTGTCAAGTGTGGTGGAATAAATTAAATTGTTTATCTGTCTGTTGTTGTTATGACTTACACTTCATCATACACATACCCTAGACATACAACGTAGTCATCACACTATTCCAGAATAATTCTGACTGAGATATATATATATATGTGGCAGCAAGTAAGGTTATCTATAATACACTACTCTTATTAGATATAGATACCTTCACAGCTGATCTCAGTCAGTACACTAAGTCCCCTATAAATATTTATAACATCCCACTTCACCACATATATTGGGGGTCTCGCTCTTGGGATTTTGAATCTTTCCCTATTAAAAATATTGGTGTAATTCACTTCAGGGAATATAAGAATTAAAAGGTATCCTTGGGTGGAATTAAATAAGGTTGAGCTCACGGTGCCTGTGTTGTCCATTAGATATATATTTAGAGATTAAATTGTTGGTTAGACATTGTATAAATTTACCTGATAGACAATGGCGGACCTGGCCAAATTTCGATCTGCTGCTGTTCAGACTGCAAAAGAGTTAGGATTAGATGGGCAAGTTATGGTTGCCTATGTCACTACGGAATGTGACAAATTTATTGAACGCGAAGAAAGAAGGTTTGAAGCCGAAAGAAAGTTAGAGGCTGAAAAGAAGTTAAATTAAGAGGACTAAGAGGTTGCAGATTGAGGCTGACAAAGAGGCTAAGAGCATTGGAAGCAGAAGAAAGAAGATTGAATTAGCTGCAGAAAGGGAAGACAAGAGATTAGCTGCAGAAAGGGAAGCAGAAGATAAGAGATTACAAAGGGAACATGAGTTACGACTAAGGGAGTTTGAGTTTCAGGGCCATGCTCCTGAAAATGGTGCCAGTCCCTTTGCCTCTGATGCCACTGCTAGCCAAGGAGCCTCAACCTCAGCTATGAATTTTCATTTAGATCATTTTGTTGAGAAAGACGATGATATAGAGAGCTATCTAAATAGGTACGAACTATTAGCTACCACGTATGGGTTAGAGAGAGAAAGGTGGAGCTTAAAGTTATCTCAAGGACTTCGTGGGGCAGCTTATGAAGTTTTTGCAAAAATGAGCAGAGGTGATCAGGAAAATTATGACATGCTAAAGCAGGCTTTTTTGTTAAGGTATGAAAAGAATGCAGAATTTTATAGGAAAAAATTTAGGAATGCTAAACTACTGTCAGGTGAAACCTATCACCAGTTCTCTGCACGAATAGAGACATACTTGGAGAAATGGACTTCTCTGGGGAAAACCCAAGATCTTAAGGAAATGGTCCTTATAGAGCAATTAAGAGAGTCCATGGCTCCAGACCTGAGAAAGTTTCTCATGGAACAAGGTGCAGAGAGGCTGGGTGAGTTGCTAAATGTTGCTGAAAGGTATCAAGCAGCTCAAGCAGAGGTAACAGGTAATAAAAAGAACAAGTGGATAACTTTAGGGCACCACAGAACTTTAATAAATTTGATCCTAGGGATCAAAACAAAGGTAAGCACCAGTTTGATAGGCCACGGTATGAAAATAAAAAATAAATTCCCACAATTCGATGAAAGGAAATATGATGAAGGAAAATCTTTCAACCGAGGAAAAAGGTGGTGAGAAAGAATTGTCAGATGGACAATCATGACACTGACCGTTGCAGAAGGAAACCTGTGTATATGGCAACCCTTCAGGTCAGGTCGACCTCAAGACAGGAGGAGGATATTATGTTAGATACCACTCCAGAGAGATGAGGAAGGCACAGGCTGGGGATAAAACACTCAAGCCTTGTTTCAGAAAATTGTCAACTTGTCATACAACTCCAGGCAAGGGAGATTTTTACATGAAAAACAAGTTGATGTATAGGAAGACTGGAGCTAGATCCAAAGGTGAGGGACAGCTGGTACTTCCTAAAAGATATAGGGCAGACTTAATAAGGAGCCTACATGTGAAACCAGATGGGGACCATGAGAAGATAGGTACCATCATTCAAAAGGTAGCTCACAATTATTATTGGCCCAAAGCAAGATGGGACATTGAGAATTTTGTAGAAAGGTGTAGCATAGCACATGAGGGAACACCCACAAGTGGGAACATGGATCAGGACCTGGACACGCCACGGGGCAAAATTAGGCCTGATAATAAAAAGAAAAATAGATTTGATAAAGTGGACCAAATGGAATGGGAAGCCCCTTTTCACGGACAAGCTTCACTTAACTGTTTTACAATGGCCACTATGCGGAGAGTGCAAAAAGATGTCTTACCCCAGGATAAGCCGAAAATCCCTCAATCGGACTTAAACAAACTGGAGGAAGAGGATGTAGAGAGGAAATCTCTCATCAAGAATTTTAAGTGGGGAGAAAGCCCCAAGAGAAAAATTGGTAGCGGTCGTTTTGTGAATGATAATTCTGGGAGGAAAAATCATCACTATAAAGCTTCGAGTGGAAGAGACCATACCGGTGCATGGACAAATAGGTCCACACAATTAAAGGTCCATATGTAGCTTTGTTAAGAACGTGGACTGATGAAAAGGCAGAGGAAAACATTACATCTTCATACCAATATGTGAATGAGCTGACCACTCGTTTAAAAACTGGCTGGAAACTTGCCAATGAAAATTTGAAACAAGCCAGGAAGAAACATGCTGCCTATTATAACAGGAAGGCGAAAGACAGAAATTTGGCTGTGGGAGAGAAAGTACTGCTTCTTTTGCCCGGGAGTCAGAATAAGTTACAAATTGGATGGCAGGGTCCATATACAGTTTTAGAGAAGGTATCTAGAACAAATTATAAGATAGATAAGAAGGGGAAAGAAAAAATCTATCATGTGAATCTCCTGAAGAAATATTTGGAAAGAGAACATCAGGAAGAGACACACTTGTTGACCTTGTCCATCGCCATGGAGATGAAAAAGGAACCACTTTCATCATTTGAGTATCCATTACACCCCTGTGAGACAGCAGCACAGGTGAAAATCAGTACACATTTAACGAAAAACTCAGAAAGAGAGAGTGCAACAGGTTCTAAATAATCATGCAGAGGTGTTAACAGACCGACCAGGGCATACAAACCTATTGGAATATGATATGAAACTGATAGACCCCACACCTGTCTGTATGAAACCATATTCGATTCCGTTTGCTAAGGAGAAAGCTTTGAAGGAAGAGATAGACTATCTATTGAAGGAAGGAATTATTTCGCACAGTGAATCCTCATATAGTTCCGGTGTTGTACTCTTAAGGAAGCCCTCTGGAGAACATAGACTCTGTATAGATTACAGGAGACTGAATGCTATTACAGAAGGACAGGTGGATCCATTGCCGGATACAAATCAGCTGTTTGCCAGACTAAATAAAGCTAAATATTTCTCAAAAGTGGATCTGAGTAAAGGATACTCTCAGATTCCAGTAAAGCCTGAGGTTAGACCATACCTAGCTTTTAGTACCTCAGAAGGACACTATGAGTTTAATAGATTGCCATTTGGATTGAAGAATGCGCCTAGTGTCTTCTCTAGAATGATGAGAAAATTATTGGACCCTCTGAATAATCCATGTATAACAAATTTTATGGATGATATCCTTATAGCAACAGAAACATTTGAGGAACACATTGACTCTCTGAACATGCTGTTTAATCGACTTAGGGAGGCACATTTAACAGCCCGACCAACCAAATGTTGCGTTGGATGTAAAGAATTGGAATTTTTGGGACACACAGTTTATCAGGGAAACATGACCCCTGACCCAAAGAATTTAGAGAAACTACAGAAAGCCCCGAGACCACAAACCAAGAAGGACGTGAGATCCTTTGTCTCATTATGTGGTTTCTACCAGAAGTATATCAAAAACTTTAATTCCATATGTGCACCGTTAACTGATTTGACACGTAAAGGACATCCAGATCGCATTACATGGACACCACAATGTGAAATGACTTACCAAGAATTGAAGGAAAAGCTCACAAGTAAACCCATTTTGAAATTACCTGACTTAAGTCAAGAATTCATAGTAAGGACGGATGCAAGTAATATTGGGTTAGGAGCAACTTTACGACAGAAAACAGATTCATTGTAGGGGGAATTAAGCCCAGTGGCATATGCTAGCAGAAAATTGAATAAAGCCGAAATCAATTACTCAACTAGCGAAAAAGAATGTCTTGCAGTAATATGGGCAATAAAGAAATTCAATATTTATCTGTATGGGAAGGCCTTTAAGTTGCAAACAGACCACAAACCTTTATCGTTTCTAGCACAGGCTAGGCATGAGAACTCCAGGTTACTCCGATGGTCTTTACTTTTGGCTCCATATAATTTTAGCATTGAGTATATATCTGGAAAAACAAATTTGGGAGCGGATTTTTTAAGCCGCCATCCGTGTGATGAGAATCACCGTAAACCCCAGAAATAATAATAAATTTCTCTATGTGTATATAGAATAAAGGACTGACATATAATGTCTGTTTTAAGAGGGGAGATGTCGTGGAATATTCTAATCCACATATATAAATTAAAAGGTAAATGTAAAGCGTAACAAATAAATTCTAATAAAGAAAAGAGCAATGGTAAAATAACAGTGCTGTCACAAGGAATGTACTCGAAATCCCCTTTGTTTTATGCTTCGTCTGCAAATTGTAACGCTTTCACGTTGATATTTTTTTTTTTTTTTTTTTTTTTTTTTTTCGTACGCCCGCTAATACTCGAGGCGAAATCTCAGGTTATTATTTATGTCTAACCTGACATTGATTTTACGTGAGTATCCCTTTATTTCTTGTACAGAGACAGGTGTCCCTCGCCATTCAGGCAAATACTCGCCGATTTCGGAGGTACCCATTGCAGCTGGGTCGGCTCAGGAGCCGCCAGTCCCTGGTCGACGACACTCCTTCAAATGTTGTCGCCAGGTCTCGAGTTAATCCAGTCCAAATCCCGGTCGACGAAATAGTAAAAGCCTACTATATTATTACCCGCTTTCTTCAATGAAACGTGTGCTGTATTTCTTGGAAAAACATTGAGAGGCAGACTGCGTAATGACCTAAATTAATCCTAACATTAATTATACTGCGTTACCAAAACGAACGAACAGATGGACTCAAATAGAAAGAGAGAGGGAGGGCTGAAAATCAGGAACGCATGCAACACGCGTCGCGCGATACACAATTACTACTATCACGCGTGTAAGGCCACATGCACTAACTTTTTTTTCAGACGGACAGTGATAAATTCACTACCCTTCCCAGAGTTAGGTTTTAAAATCACGAAAAACGCTTATTAGAAAAGATAACATTAGATGGGTTTACGTTTGAAAACATTACAGTACCCAGACAGCACATCTTCGAAACAGGAGGTCGAAGAAATTGCATATTTTGAACGCAGCCACTTAGCTCTTTTAAATTTGTATATTTGGGTTCCTTAGGGTTTGCTGACAAAGAATATGTAAAACGTTACGCAAATAGTCTAGGAATTAACAAGTTATAACCAAAATAAAATAGTGGGGATGCCTGACAGCATGAAATCATTTCTGCTCATAAAATTTTTTTATAACGTGTTTGAAAAAAACCTTACGTACAGAAATAGCCTACCATGTAAACTCCAAATTGATTGGAGCGCAACAAATATAAGACTAAACACGATTGGTCGGACTATAAATACTATCTTTGGTTGTTAGGGGAGACGTAGGAAGGTAAAATTTTTTCAAACACTTGTCGGAACGTGGCTCCATTGGCCAGACTCGCTGATATAATCACTTAGGAGCGTTAGTTCGAGACCACTAGTTCAAATAAGCTTGATAAAGCAACAGTGCGTTGAAGCCAGCTCATATTTTTGCTAAATAAAAGCCTGGAACATAAGCAGATGGGAATTTGTGCCAGAATTCATTGCTAGTCAACGTATCTGTGTTTATTCTATGAATTGTGGGACCGTGGTCTTGATGGTATTGAGCAGCACCTGGTCAGAGCTTTGCTGAATCCAGAGTCGGACAGCATACTCCTTGGTCCATTTAGCTATCAGTGAGGTGTCTCCAGAGCACAGGGGAGGAATCGAGCAGAGGAGTCTTTTCCTGCCGCCATCACGCAAGATAAGCTGATGTGGCCAGCTGAGCTCAAAATTATGTACCCCCATCTTAAAATAACATTGTAACATAAACTTAAGAGGGGAAAGTAAATTGTTTTAATAACAGGAACTGAGAACATCTTCAATACTAGCTCCCATAAAGACAAACTATTGAAGTCATGATGACAAATACCAACAGAGCTTGAACAAAACAAAACCAGTATTACCTCATATTACTACTACACAACTGACACACATAGGATACTTTTAATAATATATGTCACTACAATATTCATATTGAGAAATTCTGTACATATAACTTGTAATTAAAATTGATTGTGATTCCTGGTTCCCTTTGTATTTGAATCAGGACACATATTCATTCATAACAGCAATGAATACATATTGTTATTTGAAAAGTTATCAGTGACTCCTTTAAGATATCCTTTAGAGTGTTATATGTATGTGAGTGTCACAGTGTTGTCAAGTGTGGTGGAATAAATTAAATTGTTTATCTGTCTGTTGTTGTTATGACTTACACTTCATCATACACATACCCTAGACATACAACGTAGTCATCACACTATTCCAGAATAATTCTGACTGAGATATATATATATGTGGCAGCAAGTAAGGTTATCTATAATACACTACTCTTATTAGATATAGATACCTTCACAGCTGATCTCAGTCAGTACACTAAGTCCCCTGTAAATATTTATAACATCCCACTTCACCACAATGCCATCAATTTTTTTTTCACAGTTGCTTTATTTTTCTTATTACTTATTTTCAACAATTAGATGTTGATGTTAGTATTTATTTTTATACAGTACTAGCACTAGTACGTCAAGTTTGACGGGTTTTTAATTATAGTGTGCAGTTTTCGTTCCCAGATGAGCAGATAGAAGTACATTCTTAGAGTGTTTTTGGTTTCTTTCCATTATACAGTGTAATCAAACTGTTCATGAACACCGTAATTTGAACGCTTTTCCTTGTTGATTGTAACTATTTTCGGGAGAGTATATTTAATGGAAACAATACAATTTTTCAACACGGTTGCATTCCTCAGCTGTGACCAACGTACACACGGCGAGAATTATGTTATTTTATATTCAATTTAAAAGTTCTTTGATGACAACATTTCGTGTGAAAGTTCATGGATTGTTTTCAAAGAGTGTTCCCTGATAATAAGTGGTTTTAACAAAAACTTTCAAGTTTTCATGATTTGTACATCGGATGAGGGCGACATAGAGCTGGCCGTGTCAAAAAATACAATTCACTTTGGTATGTTATTGGCTCATGCACATCAATTTTTACGCACTATTTCTTTGTCGAGCGCTACTAATTTCGTGAAAGAATAAAAAAAAAAACCATGCAAAGTATTTGTTTTATATAATGGATGGGTGTGAAAAAAAAATCGAAAAAAGGTGATTCGTCTTACGGGGACAAAAGAATGAGAAAATAGCCAACGTTACGGCCACAAGGCCTTCGTCAGGGAAAGGAAAGAAAGTGAAGGTTAAATAGGACACATAAGAACCTAAAAAGATATATAAAAAAATATAAAAATTTAAAAATAGGTACTTCCCTGAAGGCGGCAAAGTCCTAACGCTTATGGGCGCGTGCCAGGAAAGGGAAATGACTGCCACCACCGGATGTACACAATAACATACTTAGAAACTAAAAAACGAAACTAAGCAATAAACTACCCAAACTTAATAGAAGTTGGGACTGGAAATAGAAGGGAACAGAATGAGTCGAAGATAAATAAATAAAAAAATAGAATAAAAAATCTAGACATATTAAAAACAGTGTATTATATATTCATGCGTATAATTAGAGGGCGGCAGAAAATAGAAACATGGGATAAGAGTGGAAAGAGTCAAAGTAGAACAGGCGAGGAAAGGGTGACCTCAGACAAAGGTGTGTTGAGTGAGCCCAGCTCATATAACACCTTATATAACACCCACGCCGCGCAAGTTGCACACCGTGCGTTGCGCACTTTTTTTTCTGGCGCGAGTTTTTATTTTGAGTGAGACCGACCGACGTAACATACATCGGTAATTATGTTAGTTGGGAATTGGCATTATATATTTGCATTCTTATTATACTTGCTGTCATATGTTAATTTTGTGTTATATACTGTTGTTCTATAATGTGTATTTCCTTAGATAGATCAATTTTTAAAATATTATCTACAGTACATTGAGAGGTGTATCCTGGTAATTATTCTAATAGTTAAGTCCTTTGGTGTTCTTACTGTTTAACATTTTAGAAGGAAGCGCTGTAATAGATAGCATTATGTCGCAGCCACCCGGCATAGTAAGATTCTTCTGTCATAAAAAAATTCGTTTCCCGGCTGTAATCTGAGCAGTTTTATATGATTGGGTATTTTTTAACTCTCTAGTTACTTAATGTGTGTTTTTGTTGGATCTTTGAACAGGTTACATGGATCCTTTCAAGGTTTAATCCCATCAGTAATATTCTTAGCAGACACACAAAACAAAGGCTGGTATGACTTGGCATGCAACACACCAAGCCTGCGTTACTAACCCTAGAACATCAACTGGTAAAACCTGAGCATTAAAGTACCACATGGAATTATAATTGTTATATAGCAATGCCTTCGTCACGTGTATAAAGATAATTAGTATTTCTGAGTTACTTGGCTGGGTCAGTGATGAGAGGTCAGGAAGGGGGCGTGGCAGATGTTCTGGTATTATTATTCTCTTTGTTGTTATCGCTTAAACTTTTCTGTTGTTGTGCAACATAGTCTCTCTCTCTCTCTCTCTCTCTCTCTCTCTCTCTCTCTTACATACACACACACTCTCTCTCTTTCTCTGTCTGTGTTTACAGAAGAGATAACCGCGAGAAAAATCTCTAGGTTTCAGTTTCTTTTAATTACTGTTGTGACTCGGCTCAGAAAAATAGCGACTTTTACTTTGTCCGACGTCAAACGTGGATACAATTACAGATTCTCTCGTACCCTTTTGACGGTTCACATTTTGTGGCAGCGCTAATGTTCATAGGGAGTGAATTTGTTAGTTCCAAGTAAATTTTGACAGTGACAACACGTGAGATCGTTCTTCATGGCAGACGAAGTGCCTGTTGCAGACAGTTCATCCGCAGATGGCAAGGAAAATATTGGTAGTATTCTATTATGTAATACAGAAGTGTCGGGTTTTTTTGTTGTTCGTGTGATATTACGTTTTTGTTGCTGATGATAAGGTGTTTCTTTTTAAGTTTGCGGTCATTAAGGTTGCGCCTGCTTCTATTAATATGTTTTAGCGCCTCTCATTGTCGTGTACAACTAATACATATACCAACTTCACGCACCAAAAATTACAGATAAAACAACCACACTTTAAACAAAATATTTACACGTGCCACTAAATACAAAGAAGACTCCGTCACGTATCGCTAAATACAAAGAAGACATAGGAAGTGCAAACAAGACATCTTCACGTATTATTATATACGAACAGGAGGACATCTAGACCTACTAATACATCTTAAAAAAGTCAGTACAAACAAGACGTCTTCGTGTATCATTAAATATGAACAGGACATCTAGACCTACTAATAACAATTTTAAAAAGACATTCACTTAGCATTAATTACAGGCAAAAATATGCACGTACCATCACATTAAAAAAAATAAAAAAAATTTGCCTCGGACGTTCAACCTAGTCGGCTATATTAGGGCGTATATAAAAAATAAAACCTTTAGGTTTGATAAGTGTAATGTTGTACCATCAAATAAAAGTTGTCAAATCAAATAACTCAATAAAAATAGTATACCTACATGTTCCACCGTGTACTGAGAATACGTATATTAAAACCAGTTAAACTGTACAGTTCGATCGCATCTCGCGGACTTAACTTGCGCGGATTCTGCTTTACGCGGTTGGTTGACCAAGAGTGTAAATTATTCAAATTATTTACATGAGTTGTTTAAAAAAAAAAATACATAAAATATTATTTATTATAACCCTGTTGAAGAAAATAAAATAAAGCCTAATGATAAATAGAATATACAGAAACACAATATGTACTTGGTAACTAAGCAAAAGTTGTTGCTCTACACATGTTCTCAACTTGTCACATTGGCATTACATTGTTGCGCGGCTGGTGGGAGACGACGCCACACACCTTGAAGTATACGGTAAGTCCCATGTAGGCGGGCGTTTCAGTGTATCATTGTTTTATATTTTATTTTGACTACTCGCGTTTTGTGTGTGTGTGTTGACCATACTCTGTATCCTCAGAACTTAACCCCCGCGTAAAATGCGATCGAACTTTACTTATATTTGGATGTTTGTGTTTGAATACATTTACAAATCGTTGATTAATGATTATTTAATCTGGCTTTAAGCTCTTCCTGCTTTTAAATGATGTGGGCTAGGCTTTTGTAAACGTTTCATAAAATGTCTGAAAGTGATTTTCAGCCTGTGAAATGATTTTCATTTCAGTATGTTTATAAGAGAAGATGTTGTTTTGTTGTTGTGTTTTTTAATACTGATTTTAAAGTTTAGATTTCTTTTTAATTTCTAGACGTGATGTGGTACCACCGGAAGGCCCACCGCTTACCATAGGGTGAAAAATAGTTTTATGTAATACGTAAGGTGAAGGTACTCCTGTAGCCATAGGGGAGTGAATGATTGGAGACTTCACTATTCTATGTCTCAGCTTTATGTACCTTCTGCTCAGGTACATCTAAGATTGTAGTAAGCATAGAATGCTAAGAAGGGGGTGTTTTTCGGGTTTTACAAGTATGTATCTACTGTATTACATTGGGGGGAAATAGTCGCTACTTAAAAAAAAAAAAGCAAAACAAAGAATATATAACACATAAGTATTTTTACGAAAAAAGCACAGTTAAATTCCACCCTTTTGGGTGCGACACCTGATGTACCACCTGGTACCTGTTGTATCCAAAGGAGTACGTGTACTCCAGGTTGAGAACCATGAGTCTTGAGGATACATAAAGATTGAGCTTGTGGTAGATCGACTTTTGTTCTGGTAGCAAGGCGATGGTGCTGCCTTTAGTTCCTGATTCAGATCTTTGAGGAAGTTCCGGCATAACCGACTGTGTTGCTTAACAATTTCAAAAGCTGATAATCTCCTATGTAAAGCAGTTGTTGTTCATGTTAAGTTATTATTATAATATTATCCTGTCGAGTCAGCCATCTTTTGCCATCATAATACAATAGGTTGGTACACCTCGCAACGAGACAGTCCATCGTAACATGTATGAGTGATGCCTCTCACCAGTATAAGCCATCATAATACAATAGGTTGGTACACCTCGCAACGAGACAGTCCATCGTAACATGTAAGAGTGATGCCTCTCACCAGTATAAGCCATCATAATACAATAGGTTGGTACACCTCTCAACGAGACAGTCCATCGTAACATGTAAGAGTGATGCCTCTCACCAGTATAAGCCATCATAATACAATAGGTTGGTACACCTCGCAACGAGACAGTCCATCGTAACATGTAAGAGTGATGCCTCTCACCAGTATAAGCCATCATAATACAATAGGTTGGTACACTTTGCAACGAGACAGTCCATCGTAACATGTAAGAGTGATGCCTCTCACCAGTATAAGCCATCATAATACAATAGGTTGGTACACCTCGCAAACGAGACACTCCATCGTAACATGTATGAGTGATGCCTCTCACCAGTATAAGCCAAAATAATACAATAGGTTGGTACACCTCTCAACGAGACAGTCCATCGTAACATGTAAGAGTGATGCCTCTCACAGTATAAGCCATCATAATACAATAGGTTGGTACACCTCGCAACGAGACAGTCCATCGTAACATGTAAGAGTGATGCCTCTCACCAGTATAAGCCATCATAATACAATAGGTTGGTACACCTCGCAACGAGACAGTCCATCGTAACATGTAAGAGTGATGCCTCTCACCAGTATAAGCCATCATAATACAATAGGTTGGTACACCTCGCAACGAGACAGTCCATCGTAACATGTAAGAGTGATGCCTCTCACCAGTATAAGCCATCATAATACAAGAGAGAGAAGTGCAGCTTTCAACGAGACGAGCCGTTATAATGCATAAGAAAGAGGAATTCCTCTTACTTAGCGAAGTAGGTCCATCTCCAGATTTCCTCATGCCAGCGTCAGACACTGACACGTAAACGAACAGTAATAATTCAGTATTCAGGACGAGTTTACTTGTTCTTCTTGTCAGAGTGTTTCCTTCTATCTCAGTGATAAATATCAAACGAACACGTACGTGGCCAGAAGGGAAGGGATCGTCTTGTATTTCCCTTTACAGAGACTGGCACTCAGGCACGTACACCTTTACTAAGAGTACCTGTTAACTTTTCGTGTTATTTAGGTTTTCAGTTTCACCAACACCTGGCTCTGAATTGTGGTCCCAAGAGGCTTGCATCACGGAGAGTTTAGTTACTGCAATAATAGCTTTCAGTCGGAATATGTTTTATGGCTGTTCTGTCAGAGTTAGATTTCGAAGCAGTTGTCCTGGCTGGTATTCCAGTGCTAGTCTAACATTTCATGTACTACAGCAGCTTTCGTATTGTGACGGCGTGCGCCCCAAGCAGTTCCTACTGTTTTTCATCAGTGTCATTCGCTGTCTGTCTTTTTCTTGGCACTTGTCTGTTTCATTTTTCTGTTCGTCTGCTGTTCAGTGTTCATTCTCATATATGTTGGACTTGTTTGTTGTGGTGGCTGTGGTCTGTTTACTTTCAACATGACTTTTTTGTTCTTTGTTTGAGTGCCAGAAAATTATATAATATGCTATTTTGTTCTTATATATTTTTTATTAGCCATTCTTGTTTCAGTTATCTCGTTTTTTGTTTGTTTTAGTTTTTAAAGGGTTTCTGTATGCCCGGTGGGACGGAAGTTGCTTATCCAGTTGTACATACGCCCACAGAATATATATTTGAGATTTTTTTTTAACTTTATCTCAGCTTTCCAGTGACGTTCCACACTTAACCGAATGCTTTCTCCGTGTCTACCCAGACTGCCTGTGTCCTTCTTTTCCTGGAAAGCATCTTCAGTCTGCTGAGCAAAATATACATTATTTCGCCCTCTGTTGACATGTTGCCTGAAACCAGCCTATCGAGGTGCAATAAATAGCTTTCTTTCTAGATGGCACGTAAGTTTGATGTTGACGAGTTTTGCATCAGTTTACCTGTGCGGCTGAGTAAGGTGGTAGGTCTGTAATTGTAGGTCTGTTCAGTCTTTTCCAGGTTTAAGTAATGGAATCATAATTTATCAATAATTATTGCACTGTACCTTCTTTTATTGCACTGTACATTCTTTCCATAAAAAGGTAGGTAAAGGATCCCGTTACACGCCCATTGAGGCATATTGGGAATATGGTGTTAGGCCCATATTTTCTCGACCATCGGCACACTAGGGGTGATGTGGTCAGCCTCACGGCAGCCGCCTTAACTTTCCCAGAGTTGCTCTGGTACCCAATTTTTGAGGCTTGGTCGACCCCGGAGCCGTTTGTGGTCTAAAATAACCCCACCTCAACTGAGGATCGAACCATGGGCCACCGAGCTAGGAAGCCAGTGCACTACCCACTATACTACCGCATAATTTATCATAATTATTGCACTGTACCTTCTTTTATTGCACTGTACATTCTTCCCATCCATGAAGAAAAAGCGTAGATAACATTTCAATACAGTATTTGTTCTGGAATCCCCATAGTAAGAGGTGAAGATGGAGATGGAAATACACGGAGAATAGAACTGAAGACAGAAACGAAATAGATAAAGAAAACACGGAAAGACCTTGAGCGGATGGCACAGGGTAGAATTATTAACATGATTTAATTGCAAGTATATGCTCCTTTGGGAGCTTAGAGATAGTAATGATGACCTTATTTCCAGCTTACAGTTTTTATATCCGGTAGTTTCGTTTTCTTTTTTTAAGGGGCAGCCAAACGGATATAGAAAGAAAGCACATAACAGTGGAATACGTTTAAAAAAGTTATGTTGCCGCGGAATTGACCCATATATGTGGCCACTGGGAAATTCTCAAACAACTGCAGGCTGAGTCAAAAGCTCCCAAAAATTACTGCAGCGAATTGCGTGGACAACAAGAGTAATGCTGAAGTGAAGATGTGTTCCTCACAAGTTACTGTCACTCATAGGAGCACTAAGGAACCCTAAAAACAACGAATTCGACAGCCTGTCCGAAGCATTAATGGAAACTAGCTGTATCTTCAGTTTAGTGAAATTACACTGGATTCCTTCTAACTGCGGAGTATTTGAAAATTATGAAACAGAGACAGGAGAAGCAGGATTCAAACTGATGACAGGACAACATATGAAGAGATAAAAGCTATAATCAGAAATAGCTTCAAAGAGAAATGACAGAGAGCACACATAGCAGAACATAATGGAAGTATATTACTCCTTACCAAGGAGAGCTCACGTGATAATTTTCAGACTGAGAGCGGGTCCATGCAGACGCAAATACCATCTATTCAATATAATAAAAATAAAACAGACAAATATGAATATAGAGAAGACATTTGTTCATGTCCCCAAGCATGCCGGCTCCATGAGTGAAACATATTGACAGCATGGTGCTGCCAACACCCTAGGGGGAGAAAGTGCATGGCGATGAGAGAAGCCTATGGCAGATTGCTCACTTTAGGAGAGAAACCGATCTGCTATTTTTGTGAGAAATAGTATGCTGCTTTATGAGAGCGATTGAAGAAGTTGACATGTTCCGGAATTTATGTTATCCTTGTTTCTTCTAATATTTTGATTTTTGTTCCCCTTAATTTTGTGGGCGCTTCGGACTGTTTGTTTGCTTTGCTTTTGTTTGTAATTTTTTATGCTTTAACTATTTTCTTTATAGTTTCATTATTTTTTTGTTACTCTGACCTGTTGTGTATGGTATTGTCTGTTGTTTATTTATTCGTCTTTCAAGTAACTAAGTGACTTCTGATCCGTGTATGTATTTTACCTTTATTGCTTTTTTTTATTTTGTAAATTTTATTTTGATCCTGAGTCATCTTTGTCAGGTCTTGCTTTATTTTGTCCGTTGTTACCATCATTATGTTGTTATGTATGATTGGCGTACCAGAGGTATTTTTAAGAGCTATCATGTCTCATCCTGCATCCTTATTGCAAGACGTTTTGAAGCCCATGTTAGCTTCTGATCATATTCACATCCTGTAAGCATGAGTCACGAAAGAAAACCATAGCCTTGCGTCACATCAGCCGCACCACTTAATCACAGATCTGCGTAATTTATCCAAACACCTGAACTTTCCATACAGTAGCAGCAAAATCTCGGGAGGCAGAAAGAATACATTTGTAACCGTATGTTGATAAACACAAAACCAAAATAAACCATCAGTTCTGGAATACGGTTTTCTCATGTACAGCACAACTTGCCGCGTCTGTTCACTTCAGCTTCTAGCCGTCTCGGCATTAAGTGCATCTTGTAACTGTCTCGACGCTGACATTTTTCGCACAAGAATATGTTTGTATTTCATTTATTAAAACATCGCGTGGACGGTTTTACATCGTGTTCTTTGTGTCGTGTTTCTTGTGTGTTTCATTTATTTGAGTCTCTGCCTGCCTTCCGCCAACATTTTAAACTTATCCTAAATACTTTACTTATGAACTGTCGACAGTAATGCGGCCGCGAACGACTGCTTTGTCTATAACGAAATTATACAGGGGCAATAGAAACTATTTATTTGTGCGATATATAAGAAGTATGCTGCGTATAGTTTCCGGGGGGTCTCTTATAAGACAAAGAAATAATAGGACTGCTGCCTCCTCAGGCATGTCGTACAAGGCAACTAATATGAGGTTGTGAATGGGAGCTGACAAACTTATTATTTCAAAGAAATTGCTACATAAACCACCGCTGCAAGAGAATTTGAAAAACTGTCATCAAAAGGGAGTGGGGTGGGGGGAGACCAGTTGCAGTGGTGGCTCTATGATCCATAGAGAGCACAATGGATGATGATGATTTAAGTAGTACTCTGCTCTAACATCGGCCATCTCACATTTTCTCAGTTCATCGAGGAGCGTTTATACGCCTTATTTTCTTATCACACTGTATCCGCAAATGGATGCAATACGTATTAGCCAGTGGGGTAATTTAAAAAAAAAAAAAATTTTTTTTTTGTCGTGGTGATCTTTTCGAGTGAGTGGGACATCAGTCTTGTAAGCATCCCCCCGATACGCCACTTAGACTTAATACGTTCTAAATGATATATAGTGTATATATTTTTTTTTTTACTTAAAAAAAAATATTCGTCAGAACAAGCATGCAATCAGACGTGTGTAAGCGCAACACAGCAAAAGTTCTAAGCCACTAGTTCGTGCTAAGAAAAATTGGGGGCGGGAGAACCGAAACTCGGTTGGAAACCCCACGAAATATTCTCTTCGCCTTGTCCTCTCTTCTCCCCCCCCCCCCCCCCCCCCCCCTTTTAGCATGGGGAAGACAAACAAAGCATGTCCTCCAAAAATATCGGTTCCACGAGAGGAGTAGATTGGCAGTGAGTTCTTCCCCCTCCCCCTCTTTTTTCCCACCATTTATTGACTTTGGCTTAATTTAAGAACGGTTCCCCAGTGTGTAACAACACGTCGTATCGCCTGTTATCAAGTGTGGGCTTTAGGATCGCCGTGACATTGTGTCGTGTGGTGAGTATTGGGGCAACTACGACAGTAGTTGTCGCCAGGAATAGCCTATGAGATATTAGGTAGAAGGTCTCTAGAAATTGACTCGTTAAGAAAGAATAAAGACCTATTCGAGATAGGGACAAGAAGAAGGGAATGCGAATGCTTTCCACTGGACAGTGTTTTCTAGTTAATTATGGAAAGAGTTCTGTTTCCCCACGACCTTAGCTTCTGCCCTTAGATCCCGTAACAGAAAAAGCCCCCAACCTCATCTGGGTGTAGAAATTTCCCTATATGTAAATATTTAACACCGACAGCACGAGTGATACATTAACAAACTAGATAATGATCACACGAGTATTGGGTTTATTTATTAAATATCTACACATATAGGGTTAGTAGTAGTTAGAACGTGGTGATGGTAAAGACGATTCACACAAAACACACAGATGAGATATTAATATTGTAGTTAATTAAATAGAAGAATGAGCTTGTGTAAAGCGAAATGATGATGATGTGATATGATACGTGTTACCAAAATGGTGAGTAATCTACGCAGTCCATGTGTCTCTAAATGCTTCTCCCGGGTAGGATGGTTCACATGTATGCATAGAATGTCCCAAGTAGGTATAAGTTATGTCGAGTGGGGTATCTCTAAGTCGAGGACGTTCTGAGGAAAACTTTTCTACTGAGAACGTTGACGATATATATATATATATATATATATATATATATATATAATATATATATATATATATATATATATATATATATATATTATATATATATATATATATATATATATAATATATATATATACTGTTCAAAAAAAGAAACGCATAGCTATCCGAGGGCGCGTTTTTATGAGTTTGTAAGTAAAATTTGGTGCTAGGGTATATAAAAACCAGCCTCAAATGTTCTTTACAGTGTCACATGCACGTGTTGACCTGAATTGCTTTCGGTTTTTTAATCGTTACAACGCAGTGGTCAATAGTGTATATGACGCAATTTTTGACCACAGTTCATGTTGCGCGCACGTGAAAGCAACAACATTTGGTGTGAACACTATTCACTGACTACGCAACTGAAACCCTATAAAAGGATAACGCTACACACAAAAAATTCAGTTAATTTTCAAGCAGACATTATGCCGTCTCTATCGATAAATTTAAGGAACATTGCTATTGGCCGTTTGCACGCAGGCGAAAGTCAAAGTCAGGTTGCCAGGCATCTAAACGTGCATCAGAGTACCATCAGTCGACTTTGGCACCGGTTCCACGCATCCATGCCCAGAAGATGCCAGTCGCTGATCGATGCAAGTGGAGGCCACACACCATACTAACGGGAAAGCCCGTACGCCAAAAACTCTTGTGACCCAGATGCAAAACAACTGTCAATTGATTGGTTGAACCCTAAGGTATTCTTTTGTGCAATTTGAACAATTAACTCATTAAATTAAAAAAGTTATTGAATGTCAAAATTGTGGCTATGTGTGTGCCTTCAGTAGCTATGCGTTTCTTTTTTTTTTTGAACAGTATAATTCAAATGGCGCAAACTCCGTATTTTCGTTGGGAATTTCTCTATAGGCGAAGAGAATAGCGGGTAATATTCTATCCCAATCTTGTGGATACTTAGTCGTAACCTTTCCCAACATTTGTTTTAAACTTCAGTTAATCTTTCTATACTGTCCAAAAAAAAGAAACGCATAGCTACTGAAGCACACACATAGCCATAATTTTGACATTCAATAACTTTTTAAATTTAATGAGTTAATTGTTCAAATTGCACAAAAGAATACCTTAGGGTTCAACCAATCAATTGACAGTTGTTTTGCATCTGGGTCACGAGAGTTTTTGGCGTACGGGCTTTCCCGTTAGTATGGTGTGTGGCCTCCACTTGCATCGATCAGCGACTGGCATCTTCTGGGTATGGATGCGTGGAACCGGTGCCAAAGTCGACTGATGGTACTCTGATGCACGTTTAGATGCCTGGCAACCTGACTTTTGACTTTCGCCTGCGTGAAAACGGTCAATAGCAATGTTCCTTAAATTTATCGATAGAGACGGCATAAATGTCTGTGGAAAAAATTACTGAATTTTTTGTGTGTACCGTTATCCTTTTATAGGGTTTCAGTTGCGTAGTCAGTGAATAGTGTTCACACCAAATGTTGTTGCTTCACGTGCGCGCAACATGAGCTGTGGTCAAAAATTGCGTCATATACACTATTGACCACTGCGTTGTAACGATTACAAAAACGAACGCAATTCAGGTCAACACGTGCATGTGACACTGTAAAGAACATTTGAGGCTGGTTTTTATATACCCTAAGCACCCAAATTTTACTTACAAATCTCATACAAAAGCGCCCTCGGATCGCTATGCGTTTCTTTTTTTGAACAGTATATATATATATATATATATATATATTTATATATATATATATATATATATATATATATATATATATATATATATATATATATATATATATATATATATTATATATATATATTCCTTCACTGTTTGATAATATTTATATAGCGTTGGTCAACAGGTAACAGTTGTCATATGAAAAATGTCAGTTGTCTAATCTCCGAAGGGTACCGGCCAGACTGGATATCTTCACGAAATGTTAGTGATATGTAGACTCATTAACTTGAGTATGTAATCCTGATTCATAAAATATGCTTTGGAGTCTGCTTCATAGAATGCGCTTAAGAGTGTGTTGCACTTGGTATAAATATGAGATTCAACTTTTGAGCTCTTTAGCTTGACTTCAGATAATATGCTTCCGATTGAGCTGAACTTGATATGAGTAATCAACTGTGAGCTTTAGCTTGACTCCTGTAGTAAGCTTTCGAGTGATTTGAACTAGATATAACTATGTATTGAACTTGTGCGCATGTGATAAATGTTGACGAAAAATGCTGCGTCCCCCTTCTTGATCATGGCCGAGAAATATTCCTTTTTAAAGTGAGGAACGAAGAATGTCCTATGGCGAATTCTGCAAACCAAATGTCCGTTTTGATAACTTATTTCTGGTTAGACGTCAGACACGTAGCGGGTAGACTCAGACTTCTGACGGACTGAAGACACAAAAGTCTTCATTTATTCTACTTCTCACTATTGATCTCTATGATGTTAAATATATTGTGCATGCGAGTGTGTGCGTATGGAAGACTATGATGATAATTTATCAAGCTAGATGAAGGTGACGTATGAACTATTAATTACTTCATATCAGCATATCATCTTAGAGGAAAATCTTCTGATTTTATTTAGTCATGTACTAGAAGAATTAATTGAAAAACTAGCTTTCGCACTTTTAGCCAAACAGCTAAGATAAATAACTAAAGAATAACAAAAAAGTATTAATAATCTGTATAAGATCTACTAACCTTTTCACTTCGCAAAATCCTTTAAGAACACAATACTCCACAGATATGAATTATTTTATCCACACTGAATTAATTTCAGGCTATGCTTTAGGGATTTCTCTACACCACAGTGTTGAAAACTGCACTGATCTCTAACGAGCTGTGCAAGTACAATATATCGCTGGTTTAGCCAATGTGTCCGAGATAATCTAACTCCTCCCCTCAACCAATCACCAGGCGTGCATCTTGCAACCCAGACCTAGGATCTCTCATGTCTCCTGTCAGTCTAAAAGTGGGTTGGGCAATTCGCCACCGACTTTCGTTCGCGTGGCCTCTCAGTCTTGGTCAGACCGCCCGGTGTTTGCTGATTGGTTGGCTAAAAAAAAACCACCCGTCCTCTAACTGTCACAAATCTGGCTGTCCCTTGTCTCTTGCATGTGAATGCCTGTCATCCTTCACGAGTCCTTTTGTTGTGCCGGACTATTGTTTGTTTAACCAGCCTGAAAAGACTTCTTCACCTGGGGACGTCTCCCAAAATAATCAGTTTATGTGTAATGACGCCGCTCAAGCGCTATTGTGTCAATGTGGTGACCCGTCGCTTGTAGGGACAGCTGCCGAGCAATAAAGAGACTAATCTTTTGTCTCAGTCGCGCTCGCTTCAAAGTTAACAATAGTCCACAGAAATGTTATCATGCCCAGATGTTCTGATTTTGATGAAACCAGATGTGTTTCACCAGATTTATCACGAGGCAATGTGGACTTCAAAAGATGATGCCAGGTAGGGGACTCAATCAAAAGAATTTCTTTTAACACCGATGGAAGAACAAATGTGGTTCTCTAGATATCAGTCGCGAGTAATAAAGATTACAGATGAAATAGCAAAACGTGGGATGAAAGAGCACAAATGTGGGGGAAAATAAAATAAGAAAGATGTAGGAAAAGATAGAACGATAAGGCTTTGGCGCTCGTTTATCACACATTGTTACACATTTGTCGCACAACATGATTGAAACTCACGCACGTGTGCAGGCGCTCGCACATACAGTAATAACAGCAGAGTAACACGCACGTGTAAAAGTCTGTTATCATAATGTTTTTTTTTTTTTATTTATTGCTTGCGGCTGCTTCTTGTAGCAGGGAGTGTACATTTTTGACACTTCACCAAAAAATTTAAGTTTCCGTAGCTTGTCCCGTTTCAAGAAAATCTCATAATAAATACATAAATGAGATCAAAATAACAAGCTAAAAATACATTTTGAGATGTTGATACTTAAACATAAAGGGAAGGGGCGGAGAGAGCCAGTTTCACAAGTGCGTGTCAAATGATTTAAAGTATCAAACGTGATCTTTAATGTAATTACAATATATTTGGAAGTGTGAAATATTTTGAAGTTTTCTTAAATCATAAACTTAAAATGTTGAATGTGTATAACTCAATGAACGTGTTTGAAACATGCGTAGTTGTAGATCAGGTGGTCACAGTCCATTTTTCGTATATAAATGAGGACCTAATAGTGGCTTATGTTGTGTCCTCGGTGTATAAACATTTCATATAACGACGTAGCCTAGTATGTGGCACAGCCGTTTTTATTTGTAAACACAACATAATACACGTTCTCCTATCAAATTATACATTATAAAAACCTGTTATTTGAGAAAAGGTGAACACGAGCATGCTGTTGTATCTCACTCTCCACCCCCCCCCCCCCCCCCCCCCCCCCCCCCCCCCCCCCCCCCCCCCCCCCCCCGGGGCCATGGAAACGATGTGTTTCTGGTAGAGTATCATTGCACGCACGTCTTACATAGAACTTTTCAAATCTGGTTCTAATAATAGCTCTGTTGGAGCAGCAAGAGTTGAGTAAAGAGTAAGACAACCGACGTCTCATAAACCGGCTCCGGCTATCCAAAAAATGTAATAGGCAGTTTAGAGACGCATTCTAACATACATCTGTGCCGTAAATACGTATATCGGAAGCGTGTGTCTTTTTTTTTCTTTTTTTTTTAATCGGACAATTTTATATAACCTAAATGTCTTGTAATTTTTCAACATATCTCCTGTCGTCTAATCTTTACGCTGCTCCACATTTCACTGTACATTTACATTTAATTACTCTCACTGCTTCTCCAGACTTAAAGGTCTTTTATATTTGGACATGCGCACTAATATAACCGACTTAGTTGAACGGGACTCGTCTCGGCTAAACGAGGCAAAATTTTATTTAAAAACAAAAAAAAAACTGTACATTTAGAATGTATCAGTTTCAAGGGCAAACATTGAAGGGCTGGCGCATGTGCAGATCAGAAATGTCTGTTCCATACATTTGTTTCACTAGTTAAACATCGTGAAAGATACGTTTTTTTTTACTTCAGAATGGAACGAATCTATATTAAGTTTGTTAAATCGTTCATTTTGCAGTCTTCCGTGGCCATTTCTGAGCTTGTCAGTTATCACCTGGTCTAAATACATTAGATAGCCAAATAAATAAACGAATCACATAAATAACTTAATTAAAAACATTTCAGATGGTCGCCAAAAATGCCCCCGATGTGTGGGGAAAAAAGAAGGGTGGGGGGGGGGGGGGGGACGATGAAAATTATACCGGAAAGAATACTGGGATCATATATTTCTAGTCACCTTGAGAAGAACAAAGCGCTCTTGTCGAAGGTGTATCACATCTGTCGTCGGTGCCGCAATGTGTTGGGTTAAAAGTTGTTCGATATTGCAGGTGAGATAAACAGTGTGCTAATTTGCTTACCATCGTCTTCTGTTCGAGTCCCGACCGTGTTAGTAATGGTAGGGGTGTGTGTATGGTTACAACGTTTACAATGGAGTAACAGGTAGAATCGCTGGCAAGTGTAAGAATAATAGCAGCTGCATGTTCTACCACTCTGGGGTATTTGTATCAACCTTCTTCGTGCCATAAGGTGCATAGACATCATCCCATTGGTTTGGCGGACTGCATAGTAAAGTGCGTAATTTTTCTTCAATGTATGCGTACCGTTGAATTTATGAACGATAACCCCCAAATCATGTTCTTTGACTGTTTGTAAAGAATGCTGTGTGTGTTGAGTAATCGCAAACAGTAAGTACTATTTTACCAGTATCAAGAAAATAATGATAGTGATTAAGCTTTGTTAATTAGTGAAAAAATAATTGATGTGTTCTATAGGATATGTGCGAACTGTGATTATATTCATTTCCTCTCTCTTTGTGTGTGTGTTTGTGTGTGGAAAGAGAGAAAGAGAGAAAGAGTCATCATCATCTTCCAATACCATACTTAGTGGCGAAGTCTCACCCCAACTTCCTGTCTCCAGTACAATTTATCAGTTCTGTTGTTGACTTCTTTCCCTGTCACGATGTCAAACTGTCCAGTATTTGCTCTCTTTGTCTTCCTCTATCTCTTTTTCCTCCAATCTTACATGTTGTTATAATTTATTTCAGCTTTCTTCTTCTCATCATCATCTCAACCCGTCATGGGTCGTAGGGATGCCATGGTGGAAGCTTCAGCAGACAGGGTCCTCCACTGCTCTCTATCCTCAGCAATGCGTACAAGTGTGGAAAAACCGTGTCCGGCCCATTCATTGATGTTATCAGCCCAGGATTTTCTTTGCCTTCCTCTTCTCCGTTTCCCTTCGACTGTTCCCTGGAGGATCGTTTTCGAAAGGGAGTCATGACGAGTTACATGCCCAAGCCAGGCGAGCTTTCGACGTTTCACTACTGACAAAAGTGGTTCTTGGTGGCCTGCATAAGTATTTATTTTCTCTCTAACATAGACATTTGTTTTGTGCTCTTTATAGCAAATGCGCAAAGTTCTTCTATAACATTTATACTCAAAAAGCCTGAATCCTTCGCTCCGTATCTGCAGTGAGTGTCCAGCCCTCACACCCATACAAGAGAATAGATAATACAAGTGATTTGTATAATTTGATCTTCACAGGAAAACTGATGTTTTTTTCCAGATCACATTCAACCTTGTCATGGCAGCTGAGGCCATCTCAAGTCTTGTCTTGATTTCTTTACTTGATCTTCCATCACTACATATAGTGGACCCCAGATATTTAAAGGTGTTAACTTCTTCTAACGTTTGCCCATTTAACGTAATGTTGGTCGGAACATGTTTCTTATGGCTATTCACCAATATCTTGCTTTTTTCTATATTAATTTCATCCCATACGTTCTAGTTACTTTCTCCAGTCTAGAGGTAAGGTCTTAAAGTTCTGATTCTGTTCCAGCTATAAGATCGATATCACCAGCAAAACGTAGATTGCAAAAGAGGTCGGCCTCTCCAATCGATATGGTTGTTTTATTAATCGTAGAGAGCCTCCTGCATAATATGTTCTAGATATATATTAAAGTGCACTGGGGACAGGATACATCCCTGGCGAACTCCTACAGTTGTTTTGAAAAATTTCTCCTATGTCATTGCTTGCAAAAACAGCACTGCTTGCGTCCTTGTATAGTGCTTCAATGATATCTATGATGTTGGTATCAAAATTGAATTTACTCCTTATCTGCCATAAGCCCTTATGCCAGACTCGATCGAAGGCTTTTGTGAAATCGATGAAGTTATGGTATAAATCGCGTTTGATTGCTGGAGATGTTTTTCGATCAGTAATCTAATATTGAAGATTTGTTCTGATGGTACTTCTTTTTAGGTCTAAAGCCAAGCCTGTTCCTTGGCGCGGACAAAGATTTCTTCTGATTCTTTGTTTTATTCTGTTCAAAAGTATCCTTAACATCACTTTTACTTGGATGACTAATAAGGCTAATGGTTCTGTAATTCTTGCACAATTTTTAGATTCCTTTCTTTGGAAAGCGGTATTACTAATGACTCGGCGCCCACTCTTTTGGCCATTTTTTGGTACTCCATATCTTCTGGCAAATTGTTGTCATGATTTTTACTATATCTGGTCCTCCATATTTCAAGAGCAGCTCTGGGTAATATTATCCACACACCCGGTGACCTCCCTCCATTTCATCTCTCCTCTTTCTTCCCGTAATATTGCTGCATTTCCGAGTTCCCTGTTTTTTCACACTTAATGTTGTTTTAATATGCTATAGTCAGTGTCGAGTTTACAGTTATATAATTCTTTACAAGTATTCTGTCCAACTTCTCATTACAGCTGTTTTTTTCATTGAGCAGAGCCCCATTGCTATCTTCTATGACAGTTACCCTGGGTCTGGTGGGGTTTTGATAGTCTTCTTAATGTGCTGAAAGCTGCCTTGCTGTTACCTTTTATTAGCCCCGTATTAATGGACTCACATTGATCAGCTACCCATTTTTTCTTTGGCCTGTTTCATTTTCTTTCTAATATTTTTTATTCACCATACTGTATTGCCATGCTGCTTCAGAACCTCTTTCTTAACCTTTTTCATTTCCCGCCGTTTCTTCTTCTCATAACATGTCCAGAACAGTGGATTGACTTCTTTCTAACTTGTGAAATAAGTTTCCTTTGCGCATTGGCCTCTTTGCGGACATCCTCATAATTCATCTTGGGCTGTCGATGGTATGTTTAACATTCTTCTGGAAAACCACATCGCTGTGTCCTCTAGTACTTTTCCCTACTTGATTACTAACTGTCCATGACTCACTCCCATACCGTCAGATTAAGTTCTATATAACACCGAAGAACTCTCCATTCTTACTTCCATTGACAAAGAATTGTTGCATAAAATACTCTTCTTTTTATACAGTGCTGTTTTTGTCTGAGCTGTTCTGCTCTTCACTTCTGAAATGCAACTTCCATCCGTTATTATTAATGTGCCCAGGTATTTGAATCTATTGGTCTGTTTTAAAACTGTTCATTGAACTTTGATAGTGCATTCTGGAGAAAACCATTTTATTTTCAGACGTCCATTACTTCTAGACCCCTTTTTACTATTAAGGCTAAGGCCTTTTATTTTCACTTTATGTCACTATTGTATCAACCATTTCCTGCAGCTCCTTTCATCTTGTTGCTATTAAGACTGTATCATCAACGTATCTCAAATTAAATTTTATATTAATGTCCGCCAAATGATATATCTGGCAACGTCCTCTAGGGGTCTCATTACATTTTTCACAGTGTACAGATTGAACAGAACTGGTGAACAGTACACATCCCTGCCTGTCTCCATTTTTTACTTGCTGAAACGTTCCTAGTTGGCTGCTAATTCTTACAGCTGCTGGTTCTTGACGAGTCCCATGTTCATCAGAGAGAGAGAGAAAAGAAGAGACTTTCAAATTGTGAGCACCCTGAGCTCTCTTCTGTTAATGCTCGGTGTTGTTATATTTAGCCGTAACTATTCTGGATAGTCCTCTCTTAAGACTGTATCATCAACGTATCTCAAGTTTGTTTATAATTATGTCCGCCAAATGATAGATATATCTGGCACGTCCTCTAGGGATCTCATTACATTTTCACTGTACAGATTGAACAGAACTGGTGACAGTACACATCCCTGCCTGTCTCCATTTTTTACTTGCTGAAACGTTCCTATTTGGCTGCTAATTCTTACAGCTGCTGGTTCTTGACAGCACATGTTCATCAGAGAGAAAGAGAAAGAGAGACTTTCAAATTGTGAGCACCATGAGCTCTCTTCTGTTAATGCTCGGTGGGTGTTATATTTAGCCGTACTATTCTGGATAGTCTCTCTTAAGACTGTATCATCAACGTATCTCAAGTTGTTTATAATTATGTCCGCCAAATGATATATCTGGCACGTCCTCTAGGGATCTCATTACATTTTCACTGTACAGATTGAACAGAACTGGTGACAGTACACATCCCTGCCTGTCTCCATTTTTTACTTGCTGAAACGTTCCTATTTGGCTGCTAATTCTTACAGCTGCTGGTTCTTGACAGCACATGTTCATCAGAGAGAGAGAGAGAGAAAGAGAGAGAGACTTTCAAATTGTGAGCACCCTGAGCTCTCTTCTGTTAATGCTCGGTGTTGTTATATTTAGCCGTACTATTCTGGATATTGAAACCAGTGAGTGATGAATGACAACGGAAATGACACCAGCTGTACGAGCCTCCGTCGGTAGTAAAAAAAATAACAGGACAGCTGTCCCGGTTTGAACTGACGGAACCTATCAGAAATTGTATGATGGGAAAAAAAAACAGTTAGTGGTTTGAGACCAAGAGGGCACTCTAGAAGAAGATATACCAACAGCAAAATAAATATCAAAAGGCTGGAAATAGAAAATTAGGGGGAAAACAAGTGCGTACAAGTGAGAGGCATATTGATAATTGGAGAGAGATAAATGTAACTGCATGGAAGGTCACAGCTGATTGTTATAATGACCTTTTGAAACACTCTTCTTCCCCCCCCCCCCCCACCCCCCCCCCCCCCCCACCCCCTTTGTCTCTTTCACTCACTCGCGGTACTCGAGGATTAATGACAAAGTATCCACCACAATCTGTGGTAGACAGTTTGTTATCTTGATAATTCTGGTAATTGCATGACCAGCCATAAACCTTGTTACGGCCTGTTCAGACAATCATTTATGTTATTACGTTGGTGTTAAAATCGCTCGTGGTACCGGGGCCCGAAATGAGAACAGAAGAGTAACATTGTACCTAACTACATAGACGTCTGAGTCGACTAAGGACGGTTGGGTATGGGGGCCACCCTATGCTGTAGAAACTTTAAGCTAAAAAAAAAACTTCAACAGAACTTGGATAAGCCAACCAAAGTAAATAACACTGACAAACAACATTTTCTTTCTTATATAAGAATAAGTGTTCTTAGGTCAGTTTCTTGCGCTGATTTCAAATTTGAAATCCGTTTATCTCTATCACATCGGGTTCTTAAGATATTTGTGAATAAATATATTTTTGGGAAACCATTATTTGCTCCGTTTCATTTTTAATATATAACTTATTAAAAATTAATAAAATGCAAAATAATTCTACTTTTTATACTGCTAAAAGATGCATGACATATGTTACGCTATTTTTCAAATAGTTACTGTATTTTGAAATAATTCTGAGCGAAATATGGCTTCTAGAAGTTGTAGAAATTCGGCTCTGTTCTGTTCTGTTACGTGTGCGGATATTTTACCGATCGTGTTCACCAGAAAAACTTTACACCATTACTAAAGAAAGCATATGAACTTTATTTCGATTCGAAAGTTGATGATGCAAATAAATCTTGGAAGCCAAATGCAGTTTGTTCGACTTGTGCAAATACATTGGCAGGTTGGTTACGAAAATTGCCGAAGCATAAGTCGATGCCCTTTGGAGTGCCAGTAATATGGCGTGAACCGACAAATCACGCTACTGATTGTTACTTCTGCTTGACAAATATCCATGGTTTCACTTTTAAAATTAGAAAGTCTGTGGTTTATCCAAATATTGAATCGGTTTCGAAACCAGTGCCTCATGATCCAATCACGTGTCCGATCCCAGTTCCACCAGAACAATATCCGTTGGACGTGAATGTACCATCAGAAAGTGATAGTTTACCTGCTTTAGAAACTAATTCTGACTCGGATTATATACCGGTGAATGATGGTGTTCACTTAATTAACCATTCAGAACTTTCAGATCTAATACGTGATCTCGCTCTTACCAAAGGACAAGCGGAATTACTCGGTTCGCGACACAAAGAATGGACTCTTTTAGCACCCAATACTCCGATATCTAAATTTCGTCATAGACACAGAGAACTTGTTCAATTCTTTGAGATGGATGATGACATTTGCTATTGCAAAGATGTAAACGGTCTAATGGTGCACCTCGGTCATGAGCACATAGTCAACGAATGGCGACTTTTCATCGACTCTTCCAAGACTAGCCTAAAAGCCGTGTTATTGCATAACGGAAATTTATTTTCATCAATTCCAGTCGCCTACTCTGTTCATATGAAAGAAACTTATGACAATATGGCTATACTTTTGGCAAAAATAAAGTACAATGACTACCAATGGTGGATTTGTGGAGACCTAAAGGTCATTGCAATTCTCACGGGCATGCAGACTGGGTATACTAAATTTTGTTGCTTCCTATGTGAATGGGACAGCCGCAACAGACAGGAACATTATGCAAGAAAGGTGTGGCCTATCAGGGATCGTATGCAGCTCGGGCATAAAAATGTAATACACGAGCCATTAGTTAACAAAGACAGCATCATTTTACCACCGTTACATATAAAGTTGGGGCTCATGAAGAATTTCGTAAAAGCGTTAGATAAAACGAGCAAAGCTTCCACTTATCTTCGAGAAAAGTTTCCGCAAGTTAGCGATGCAAAGATAAAGGAAGGTATCTTTGTAGGACCTCAGATTAGGAAAGGTATTGCAGACAAACAATTCGAGAACTTGTGTCAGCGATGAACAAGGAGAACGATTCCATCAAGATATCGCCGTAATGGAGTCACGTTATCAAGGACGGTGGAGTGTGACCATGCTTGCTGATTATTGTTGGATGCTTCATCGCGATATACCACATGCCATTCACCGACGAAAGTCGACTGCAAAGAAATTCAAGCCTACATAACTGTTATATTTCTTGTACGAATGATGTTGTAATACTGTATGCATTGTTAAAAAAACTTCAATTGCTTATTTCTAGAGATCCCGACCTGATAGAGAAAAACGGTTTGCAGATTTAAAAACAGCGCATTAACATTGACCAGAAAAATATAGAAATGTTAGAGAAAGAAAAAAAAATAATTTTTTTTTTGTTAGCCAGTGTAATACTCGGCGACCCAAGACTGCAGAAACCAAAAAGATAGTATCAAGGGATGGAAATTTGTCTCGGAGCGCATTATGGTTGTAAAACTAAAAGAAGGAGAAACCATAGTCAACCTAGTCATAGTGTATGGGCCAAATGAGGATGAGAGAGCAGAGGTCAAGGAAGAGAATTCTTCGAGCTGCTTCAAAAGACAGTGGATGACTGCCTAGATGAAATTATCATGCTCGGAGATTTCAATGCCAGAGTTGGAAATGACCATGCTAGATGGGGTGGAGTTGTCGGACGATATGGAGAAGATACTCTCAATGACAATGGAAAGTGACTCCTTAGATTCGGCAGTGAGCAGAATTTGATCATTACAAACACAAAGTTCCCCCATAAGCGCATACGTGCATACACTAGATGTGAACCAACAAAGAATGAGAAGTCAGTGATCGACTATGCCATAGTTAGGAGGAGCTCATTCAAATATGTCCGGGATGCTAGAGTCTGGAGGGGGCCAGAGATTGGAAGTGATCACTACCTGCTTACAATCAAAAGAACAACTGAAAGAGTTTCACAGCCTAGGAACTGCCCAACATCATGCAAGAAACTAAGTAAACGAACGGGAGAAATGAGCATTAAGACCTACAAGCTGAGAGAGCCAGAAATTAAGACCAGATATCAGGGGCTTATTGCTACAGCGTTGAGAAACACAGAAGAACAACCTGATGACTTGGAAACCCTCTGGTTTAAATGCAAGGACATCATAAATACAGCTGCTGCAGAAGCATGTGGTGGTCCGACTTGGGAACAAGAGAAAGAGGACACCTTGGTGGACAGAGGAAGTCAAAGAAAATGGCATGGAAACAATACTTAGGAGCTAAAAAACACAGCAGGACAAATAGAGAAATATAGAGAATATGTGACACTCAGAACAGAAGCAAAGAACAAGGTGCTAGCAGCAAAACAGAAGTCCTGGGAAGAATTTGGAGAAAAGCTAGAAAAAGATGCGCAAGAAAACCAGAAATTGTTCTATAAGAACCTAAAGAACACGAGGAAAGAAAAACAATGCCCTCTCAAATTTATAAAGGGCAATCAAGGCAAATTGCTTACTGCCCCGAAGGAAGTAATGGAAAGATGGAAAGAATATTTCTCAGAACTCCTTGATGGTGAGCAAGGTCAAACATCAGAAATGATAACCACTAGCACAGAAGAGAAAACCAATGGTGGTGAAGATGACATAAAGATGGAAGAACTGAAGGCAGCACTGGAGAAAATCAAGATGGGCAAAGCAGCAGGGCATGATGGTATAACACCAGAAATGGTTAAGTACATGGGCGCATCAGACGATCTATTACTCTTAAGGGTCCTACAAGCAGCGTGGCGCAACAAGGTCATACCAAAGGATTGGGAGATTGCCATCATAACATCTATTTTCAAAAAGGGTGACAATCGACAATGTGGAAACCATAGAGGCACATCTCTAATCCAACCTGCAAGTCTGGAAGGAAGAGCTGGAGAAGAGAGGGATGGTCATAAGCAGCTCTAAAACAAAATCCATGGTGATATCACGAGAAGAAAGAGTACATCAGATTAAGCTGGGAGAACAGGTCCTGGAGCAGGTCGACCACTCTAAATACCTCGGAGCTATTATAGACCGAAAGGGAGGCAGAGAAGAGTTGAACACTCGAAAAGCAGCAGCTTGGAGACTTTTTCAGGCCATAAATCGAGGATTCCTCAGCAAGAGAGAGGTTGGTAAGAAAACGAAAATGGCTCTATACCGCTACACCTATGTCCCAGTCTTGACATATGCATGCGAGTCATGGGCAATGACCACAACCCACAAAAGCCAGATCCAAACCTCAGAAATGAGGTATCTGAGGAAGATGGTTGAAGTAACAAGAAGAGACATGGTCCGCAACCAGACGATACGTCAAGGCCTAAAATCCCACCCCCTGCAGACCCAAGTAGAACAGTCCCAACTAAGATGGTTTGGCCATGTCTGCAGAATGGGAGAAGATCGGCTACCACGACAAGCATGGGCAACAAAGAGCCAGGGATCCAGACCACCGGGACGACCCAGAGTCCGCTGGGAGGACAACATTAGACAATCTTTGAAGGACCGAGGACTAGAATGGAATCAGGCCAGGAAGAAGACAGCCGGTAGGATAGTCTGGCGCTCTCTCTTTCAAACCTTTACACCTCACGGTAGAAGGGGAACGACTAAGTAAGTAAGTAAGACCCAAGACTGAAGAAGGTCTCCATTAAGAAGGGAAAACTGAAAAGTCTAAATTGCCTACTTACCATTATTTTCTTCTGTGATATTCTTCATATTGGGCACCTTGAACGTTCGAACACTAAACGAATAAGGGGAAACTGGACAGAAAGCAGCAGTAATGTCAAATTATAAAATGGGACCCAAAGATGCAGCAACAGAGAATGCAGTCAGCGACCCATAGCTTGACTGCTTGCGTCAGGGTCAGCGAACCAGAGCTGACCAAGACCCTACTCCACCTCCACGTGGTGGCCCTGGAAACAGGCTGCATCACTGCAGTCTGGCTGAGAGAGTAGGGATCGAAGAGGGAAGGCAAACCCGGTCCCAAAAAATGCCGTGCTGAAGTCGGATGTGTCGGCCGAAAGGCGCAGATATCGCAGCTACGGCGTAAACAGACACAACGCAACCAACGTCCTTTTCAGGACGAACGAGGAAGAAGAAGAAATTATAAAATCAACATCCATGGACTGCCCGAAACAAGATGAAAGTTAATAGAAAGGATGAACAAGAAAACACTAAAAAATGACGCTGTCCTCGGAACATGAAGGAAGACTGCAGACCATAGTGAAAGTATAATTCTATCGCTGTCAAAAGAAACACAAAAGACACTTGCAGAATGGGAAGCAGTGGGACCCAGAATAATATGGGCAACACTCGAACCACCAAGAAGAAAATAAAGATGGACAGCATCCAGTGTTATGTACAGTGAGGCGAAAAGTAATAATTGAATGAACTGGTGTTAAAATGGCCGCTGTTGTTTATGTGTACCTGTGGTGAATTGATTGTTATTATTGGTTACAATATTATATTAATGGTATCTGGTGTGAGGTCAGCTATGCAAGTCCCTGAGATTTATTAAATACAAATAAGTTTACAGGGTACTTGTCTGCTTCCACCCCGACCTCACCCGATTATATATCTTCCCCTACTGAAGTGTATTGGTGTGTGTAGGTTGTCTAGCAAGTGTCTAGGGTATATGCAATGTGATGAAGTGTATGAACAGGACAACAACTACACCTATTACTAATAAACAATGATTAAACAAGTCACTGGGTAAAGTTTGGAATGTAACTTATTTTTTTATAATTTATTTTCCTGTATCTAGTTATTCTTCTGACACAGGAATAATCAACTCAACATGATAATGAAATTATTTACAAGCAATTATTTTACAACTGTCATTTAGTCGGTGTTATCCCACAATTATTTATATGTCTCAAGCTGGTAAAATGTCAAGTATCTCTTGCTCCTAGAAAAGGGTACAAGTTTATTGAACGGGTTTGTTCCTCACTGTCTGATACACTATCTTTTGTGAAAACTGAGAGAGTGGATTTTTTGTGATATCAATTTCCCAGACAAGTCTTATCTGAGGTCTCTGGAACCAGGCTGGTTGAAGTATGTATAAACGCCAGCCTCCACTGCCAAGACACGATTCTGCTTCTATAGGTAAATCACTGTGTAGGCACTCAGTATTTAGGCCTCACTGCTCACTTGTTTGGATGAAACTCTGTTATGTAATACAAATGTGTCCCACTGTTCAACTAAAATAGTGGAAACGATACTGTAATTATTGCCCCGCTTTCTTCAATGAAACGTGTGCTGCATTTCTAAGAAAAACACTTTGAGGTCCGCACCTTGTTATATGCGTTTGCAATATGTAAACGCTTTCCTGGTAGGGAATAAGATTTAATTAAATCCTAAGTGTACATAATTATACTTTGCGTAATGACCAAAACTAACACCATTGAATTACGACAGTTACAGATAAATACGAGGACGAAAATGGGATAAAGAGAGAGGGGAGGGCTGAAAATCAGGAACGCATGCAACAGGCGTCGCGCGATACACAAATGCTGCCATCACGCGAGTAAGTCTACATGCACTAATTTTTTTTCAGACGGACAGTGATAAAATACACTACCCTTTCCCAGAGTTAGGTTTATAAATCAAAAAAAACTCTTATTAGAAAAGATAACATTAGATGGGTTTACGGTTGAAAACATAACAGTACCCAGACAGCACATCTTCGAAACAGGAGGTAGAAGAAATTGCATATTTTGAATGCAGCCACGTAGCTCCTTTAAATTAGTATTTTTGGGTTCCTTAGGGCTTGCTGACAAATAATATGTAAAACGTTACGCAAATAGTCCAGGAATTAATAAATTATACCCAAAATAAAATATTGGGGGTGCCTGACAGCATAAAATCATTTCTGCTCATAAGATTTTTTTTTAACGTGTTTGAAAAAAATTTACGTTACAGAAATAGCCTACCATGTAAACTCCAAATTGATTGGAGCGCAACAAATGAAAGCCTAACCACGATTGGTCGGGCTATAAATACTATCTTGGTTGTTAAGGGGAAACGGGGAAAGGTAACATTTTTTCAAACACTTGTCGAAACGGGGCTCATTGGTCAGACTCGCTGATATACACACTTGGGAGCGTTAGTTCGAAACCACTTGTTTAAATAAGCTTGATAAAGCATCAGTGCGTTGAAGCCAGCTTATATTTTGCTAAATAAAAGCCTGGAACATAGGCAGATGGGAATTTGTGCCAGTTTGTGCCAGAATTCATTGCTAATCAACGTATCTGTGTTTATTCCTAGGGATTGTGGTAAGCTTGAACCATTCAATATCTTTTAATGAAAATTGAATGTGAATTGTTGATTTATGCCTGTATATATATGTGTAGTTCAGTGGCCAACGTGAGGTAAAGCCTGTAATGCTCCAGCCTGAACAGAGGGTGTCGGAGAAAAGTCAAACGGCATGGAATGGCCAAACAGTACACTGACACCTGGATGATTGAATAGAAAGAAATAATGCTGGAATTGCAGAGGCGTAGTAACCATTAAGAAGGGTAATACTGGAATAAAGTATTTCAAATGAAGCTGACAGTTGGCCTAATGCTCTGAACTCAATGTTTGTGCTGTGTTGTGATCAGTGTAACAAGAGAGTTTAAGTTAGTTATGAAGTAGAAGGTACATCCTTCTTGATTTCAGGGACAGTGGTCTTGATGGTACTGAGCAGCACCTGGTCAGAGCTTTGCTGAATCCAGTGTCGGACAGCATACTCCTTGGTCCTTTTAGCTATCAGTGAGGTGTCTCCAGAGCCCAGAGGAGAATTCGAGCAGAGGAGTCCTTTCCTGACGCCATCACGCCAGATAAGCTAACTTGGCCAGCTGAGCTCAACATTATGTCCCCTCATCTTGAACTGACTTTGTAAAATTAACATTAAGAGGGGAATTTACTTGTCTTAAAATCAGGAACTGTGAACATCTCCAATACTGGTCCCTAAAGACAAACTATTGAAGTCATGATGACAAATACCAACAGAGCTTGAACAAAACAAAACCAGTATTACCTCATTTTACTACTACACAACTGACACACATAGAACATTTGTAATAATATATGTCACTACAATATTCATATTAAATACATTCTGTACATAACTTGTAATTTAAATTGATTGTGATTCCTGGTTCCCTTGTAGTTGAATCAGGACACATATTCATTCATGCCAGTAATGAATACATATTGTTATTTGAAAAGTTATCAGTGACTTCTTTAAGATATTCTCATAGAGTGTTATATGTATGTGAGTGTCACAGTGTTGTTAAGAGTAGTGGATTAAATTAAATTGTTTATCTGTCTGTTGTTGTGACTTACACTTCATCATACACATACCCTAGACACATAACGTAGTCATCACACTATTCCAGAATAATTCTGACTGAGATATAGAGATATGTGGTAGCAAGTAAGGTTATCTATAATACACTACTCTTAATAGATATAGATACCTTCACAGCTGATCTCAGTCAGTACACTAAGTCCCCTATAAATATTTATAACATCCCACTTCACCACATATATTGGGGTCTCGCTCTTGGGATTTTGAATCTTTCCCTATTAAAAATATTGGGGGTAATTCACTTCAGGGAATATAAGAATTAAAAGGTATCCTTGGGTGGAATTAAATAAGGTTGAGCTCACGGTGCCTGTGTTGTCCATTAGAGATTGAATTGTTGGTTAGACATTGTATAAATTTACATAATAGACAATGGCGGACCTGGCCAAATTTCGATCTGCTGCGGTTCAGACTGCAAAAGAGTTAGGATTAGATGGGCAAGTTATGGTTGCCTATGTCACGACGGAATGTGACAAATTTATTGAACGTGAAGAAAGAAGGTTTGAAGCCGAAAGAAAGTTAGAGGCTGACAAGGAAATTAAGAGGTTGCAAGCTGAGGCTGAGACTAAGAGGTTGCAGATTGAGGCTGACAAAGAGGCTAAGAAATTGGAGGCAGAAAGAGAAGACAAAAGATTAGCTGCAGAAAGAGAGGAAATTAGCTGCAGAAAGGGAAGCAGAAGATAAAAGATTACAAAGGGAACATGAGTTACGACTAAGGGAGTTTGAGTTTCAAGGCCATGCTCCTGAAAATGGTGCCAGTCCCTTTGCCTCTGATGCTACGGTTACTCAAGGAGCCTCAACCTCAGCTATGAATTTTCATTTAGATCATTTTGTTGAGAAAGACGATGATATTGAGAGCTACCTAAATAGGTATGAGCTATTAGCTACCACGTATGGGTTAGAGAGAGAAAGGTGGAGCTTAAAGTTATCTCAGGGACTTCGTGGGGCAGCTTATGAAGTTTTTGCAAAAATGAGCAGAGGTGATCAGGAAAATTATGACATGCTAAAGCAGGCTCTTTTGTTAAGGTATGAAAAGAATGCAGAGTTTTACAGGAAAAAATTTAGGAATGCTAACTACTGTCAGGTGAAACCTATCACCAGTTCTCTGCACGAATAGAGACATACTTGGAGAAATGGACTTCTCTGGGGAAAACCCAAGATCTTAAGGAAATGGTCCTTATAGAGCAACTAAGAGAGTCCATGGCTCCAGACCTGAGAAAGTTTCTCATGGAACAAGGTGCAGAGAGGCTGGGTGAGTTGCTAAATGTTGCTGAAAGGTATCAAGCAGCTCAAGCAGAGGTAACAGGTAATAAAAAGAAACAGGTGGATAACTTTAGGGCACCACAGAACTTTAATAAATTTGATCCTAAGGATCAAAATAAAGGTAAGCACCAATTTGATAGGCCACGGTATGAAAATAAAAATAAATTCCCACAATTCGATGAAAGGAAATATAATGAAAGAAAATCTTTCAACCAAGGAAAAAGGTGGTGTAAGAATTGTCAGATGGACAATCATGACACTGACCGTTGCAGAAGGAAACCTGTGTATATGGCAACCCTTCAGGTCAGGTCGACCTCAAGACAGGAGGAGGATATTATGTTAGATACCACTCCAGAAGAGATGAGGAAGGCACAGGCTGGGGATATAACACTCAAGCCTTGTTTCAGAAAATTGTCAACTTGTCATACAACTCCAGGCAAGGGAGATTTTTACATGAAAAACAAGTTGATGTATAGGAAGACTGGAGCTAGATCCAAAGGTCACGGACAGCTGGTTCTTCCAAAAAGATATAGGGCAGACTTAATAAGGAGCCTACATGTGAAACCAGATGGGGACCATGAGAAGATAGGTACCATCATTCAAAAGGTGGCTCACAATTATTATTGGCCCAAAGCAAGATGGGACATTGAGAATTTTGTAGAAAGGTGTAGCATAGCACATGAGGGAACACCCACAAGTGGGAACATGGATCAGGACCTGGACACGCCATGGGGCAAAATTAGGCCTGATAATAAAAGGAAAAATAGATTTGATAAAGTGGACCAAATGGAATGGGAAGCCCCTTTTCACGGACAAGCTTCACTTAACTGTTTTACAATGGCCACTATGCGGAGAGTGCAAAAAGATGTCTTACCCCAGGATAAGCCGAAAATCCCTCAATCGGACTTAAACAAACTGGAGGAAGAGGATGTAGAGAGGAAATCTCTCATCAAGAATTTTAAGTGGGGAGAAAGCCCCAAAAGAAAAATTGGTAGCGGTCGTTTTGTGAATGGTAATTCTGGGAGGAAAAATCATCACTATAAAGCTTCGAGTGGAAGAGACCATACCGGTGCATGGACAAATAGGTCCACAAAATTAAAGGTCCATATGTAGCTTTGTTAAGAACGTGGACTGATGAAAAGGCCGAGGAAAACATTACATCTTCATACCAATATGTGAATGAGCTGACCACTCGGTTAAAAACTGGCTGGAAACTTGCCAATGAAAATTTGAAACAAGCCAGGAAGAAACATGCTGCCTATTATAACAGGAAGGCGAAAGACAGAAATTTGGCTGTGGGAGAGAAAGTACTGCTTCTTTTGCCTGGGAGTCAGAATAAGTTACAAATTGGATGGCAGGGTCCATATACAGTTCTAGAGAAGGTGTCTAGAACAAATTATAAGATAGATAAGAAGGGGAAAGAAAAAATCTATCATGTGAATCTCCTGAAGAAATATTTGGAAAGAGAACAGCAGGAAGAGACACACTTGTTGACCTTGTCCATCGCCATGGAGATGAAAAAGGAACCACTTTCATCATTTGAATATCCATTACACCCCTGTGAGACAGCAGCACAGGTGAAAATCAGTACACATTTAACGAAAACTCAGAAAGAGAGAGTGCAACAGGTTCTAAATAATCATGCAGAGGTGTTAACAGACCGACCAGGGCATACAAACCTATTGGAATATGATATGAAACTGATAGACCCCACACCTGTCTGTATGAAACCATATTCGATGCCGTTTGCTAAGGAGAAAGCTTTGAAGGAAGAGATAGACTATCTATTGAAGGAAGGAATTATTTCACACAGTGAATCTTCGTATAGTTCCGGTGTTGTACTCTTAAGGAAGCCCTCTGGAGAACATAGACTCTGTATAGATTACAGGAGACTGATTGCTATTACAGAAGGACAGGTGGATCCATTGCCGGATACAAATCAGCTGTTTGCCAGACTAAATAAAGCTAAATATTTCTCAAAAGTGGATCTGAGTAAAGGATACTATCAGATTCCAGTAAAGCCTGAGGTTAGACTATACCTAGCTTTTAGTACCTCAGAAGGACACTATGAGTTTAATAGATTGCCATTTGGATTGAAGAATGCGCCTAGTGTCTTCTCTAGAATGATGAGAAAATTATTGGATCCTCTGAATAATCCCTGTATAACAAATTTTATGGATGATATCCTTATAGCAACAGAAACATTTGAGGAACACATTGAATCTCTGAAAATGCTGTTTGATCGACTTAGGGAGGCAAATTTAACAGCCCGACCAACCAAATGTTGCGTTGGATGTAAAGAATTGGAATTTTTGGGACACACAGTTTATCAGGGAAACATGACCCCTGACCCAAAGAATTTAGAAAAACTACAGAAAGCCCCGAGACCACAAACCAAGAAGGACGTGAGATCCTTTGTCTCATTATGTGGTTTCTACCAGAAGTATATCAAAAACTTTAATTCCATATGTGCACCTTTAACGGAATTGACACGTAAAGGACTTCCAGATCGCATTACATGGACACCACAATGTGAAATGACTTACCAAGAATTGAAGGAAAAGCTCACAAGTAAACCCATTTTGAAATTACCTGACTTAAGTCAAGAATTCATAGTAAGGACGGATGCAAGTAATATTGGGTTAGGTGCAACTCTACTACAGAAATCAGATGCATTGGATGGGGAATTAAGCCCCTGTGGCATATGCTAGCAGAAAGTTGAATAAAGCTGAAATCAACTACTCAACTAGCGAAAAAGAATGTCTTGCAGTAATATGGGCAATAAAGAAATTCAATATTTATCTATATGGGAAGGCATTTAAGTTGCAAACAGATCACAAACCTTTATCGTTTCTAGCACAGGCTAAGCATGAGAACTCTAGGTTACTCCGATGGTCTTTGCTTCTGGCTCCATATAATTTTAGCATTGAGTATATATGTGGAAAAACCAATTTGGGAGCGGATTTTTTAAGCCGCCATCCGTGTGATGAGAATCACCGTAAACCCCAGAAATAATAATAAATTTCTCTATGTGTATATAGAATAAAGGACTGACATATAATGTCTGTTTTAAGAGGGGAGGTGTCGTGAAATATTCTAATCCACATATATAAATTATTAGGTAAATATATGAAGCCTAACAAATAAAATTAATAAAGAGAAGAGCAATGGGAAAAATAACAGTGCTGTCACAAAGAATGTACTCGAAATCCCCCTTGTTTTCTGCTTCGTCTGCAAATTGTAACGCTTTCACGTTGATATAAAAGCTTACTGTATTATTACCCGCCTTCTTCAATGAAACGTGTGCTGCATTTCTAAGAAAAACATTGAGACGTACTGCGTAATGACCTAAATTAATCCTAACATTAATTATACTGCGTTACCAAAACGAACGAACAGATGGACAAAAGGATAAAGAGAGAGGGGAGGGCTGAAAATCAGGAACGCATGCAACACGCGTCGCGCGATACACAAATGCTGCCATCACGCGTGTAAGTCTACATGCACTAATTTTTTTTTCAGACGGACAGTGATAAAATACACTACCCTTTCCCAGAGTTAGGTTTATAAATCATAAAAAAACTCTTATTAGAAAAAGATAACATTAGATGGGTTTACGGTTGAAAACATAACAGTACCCAGACAGCACATCTTCGAAACAGGAGGTAGAAGAAATTGCATATTTTGAATGCAGCCACGTAGCTCCTTTAAATTTGTATTTTTGGGTTCCTTAGGGCTTGCTGACAAATAATATGTAAAACGTTACGCAAATAGTCCAGGAATTAATAAATTATACCCAAAATAAAATATTGGGGGTGCCTGACAGCATAAAATCATTTCTGCTCATAAGATTTTTTTTTAACGTGTTTGAAAAAAAATTTACGTTACAGAAATAGCCTACCATGTAAACTCCAAATTGATTGGAGCGCAACAAATGAAAGCCTAACCACGATTGGTCGGGCTATAAATACTATCTTGGTTGTTAGGGGAAACGGGGAAAGGTAACATTTTTTCAAACACTTGTCGAAACGGGGCTCATTGGTCAGACTCGCTGATATACACACTTGGGAGCGTTAGTTCGAAACCACTTGTTTAAATAAGATTGATAAAGCATCAGTGCGTTGAAGCCAGCTTATATTTGGCTAAATAAAAGCCTGGAAGATAAGCAGATGGGAATTTGTGCCAGTTTGTGCCAGAATTCATTGCTAATCAACGTATCTGTGTTTATTCGTATGAATTGTGGTAAGCTTGAACCATTCAATATCTTTTAATGAAAATTGAATGTGAATTGTTGATTTATGCCTGTATATATATGTGTAGTTCAGTGGCCAACGTGAGGTAAAGCCTGTAATGCTCCAGCCTGAACAGAGGGTGTCGGAGAGAAGTAAAACGGCATGGAATGGCCAAACAGTACACTGACACCTGGATGATTGAATAGAAAGAAATAATGCTGGAATTGCAGAGGCGTAGTAACCATTAAGAAGGGTAATACTGGAATAAAGTATTTCAAATGAAGCTGACAGTTGGCCTAATGCTCTGAACTCAATGTTTGTGCTGTGTTGTGATCAGTGTAACAAGAGAGTTTAAGTTAGTTATGAAGTAGAAGGTACATCCTTCTTGATTTCAGGGACAGTGGTCTTGATGGTACTGAGCAGCACCTGGTCAGAGCTTTGCTGAATCCAGTGTCGGACAGCATACTCCTTGGTCCTTTTAGCTATCAGTGAGGTGTCTCCAGAGCCCAGAGGAGAATTCGAGCAGAGGAGTCCTTTCCTGCCGCCATCACGCCAGATAAGCTAACTTGGCCAGCTGAGCTCAACATTATGTCCCCTCATCTTGAACTGACTTTGTAAAATTAACATTAAGAGGGGAATTTACTTGTCTTAAAATCAGGAACTGTGAACATCTCCAATACTAGTCCCTAAAGACAAACTATTGAAGTCATGATGACAAATACCAACAGAGCTTGAACAAAACAAAACCAGTATTACCTCATTTTACTACTACACAACTGACACACATAGAACATTTGTAATAATATATGTCACTACCATATTCATATTAAATACATTCTGTACATAACTTGTAATTTAAATTGATTGTGATTCCTGGTTCCCTTGTAGTTGAATCAGGACACATATTCATTCATGCCAGTAATGAATACATATTGTTATTTGAAAAGTTACGAGTGACCTATTAGTAGGTCCCACCCCCCCCCACCCCCCCACCACCCACTCCCTAGCATGAATAAGTCTCTCTCTTTCATTATTCCTAACATTGCAATATCATCCAGACACTCAGTATGGTAAAAACTAAAACATTAGTTAACGTTCTCTCAATTTGGTTGGTACCCCTTTCTGGATAAAGTGACTTTTCAAACCCAGACGTTTGGCACATTTTCCTTTATAAAGGAACCATTTTTCATTACCCCCCCCCTTACCTATTCTAGTCATGTACATGTCACGGTGTCATTGCTGGAACCCAGACGGCCAGTGATCTTCCTGGTCTTTATGTCTTAAACCACCACAACATTAATTTTTTTCATTCATATTCCCACTTTTCTTTTCACCCACATATGGCCAGAGAGCCTGCCTGGCTAACATTTTCTACACCCAGGTTTTAAGACTGTTTCCTAACACGGCTGTGAAACATACACCGTGTTTTGATTGTTAGCTTCCCTCCAGGATAAATGTTTCCCCTTTTAAGGTTCATACGCTCCGGTCAATAATGCGCACCCCCCCCCCCATTTATAATGATAAAACCTCCCCCATGACAATATAAATGTTAATATAAAGGTTCTTTTTTTCACCTAATTTACCGCCAATCACCCCCCGAACCCATTTTATACACCAAGTTGTACCCCAATAGGGCGATACCCTAGGTAAACAAATCCAACCATCGCTGCCTGTGCAGAAGTTTAGCATACTAAGTACAGTACTTCCTTCCTTGTCTTAAAAACAACATACTTAGTGTCATCACACCAAATTTTTACTGTCATAACAAGTGGCCCCGAATACCATAGAACTACTATTGGTTTTATACAACCATTTAGTCTATGTACACTACAGTCCAATCTGAGACTGTTTAATGAATAAGCGTGTTCCTTTTCAAATAAAATGACCTCGCCATATTCAAATCCAAGGGACTCCTTCCCCCGTTTACCACCCAACCCTACCTACGTATTACCCCACCTACTCTACGGGCGGAAACTGAGAACCATTTTCAACCACATTATGTCTATCATGTCTTTTACCCCGCCCCAACTTCTTTCTTTCTTAATTTTTTAATACTACATACATAACTTCTCATCCCGACTGTTATAATATTTCACATTCAGTTACATATTTATTTCTTGTATGTCTTTCCAATAAAACTGACCCCTAGTATCTTTTATATGACCCTACCAATGCTTCAAATTTTAAATTGGTAAACACGACCCGTCCCCCGGACACTCCTTATCGGACGGTTAACCTTAATTTTCCTTTTATTTTAAACGTGGGACCCTTATCGGACGTTTAACCTCTACTGGCGCCACGTCACATTGCGTCGTGATGTATATATATCGATTTTCTGCTAAAACCATCGTGTCCCCCCCCCAATATATGTCCAGGAACGCGGGTCATTTTTTAGAGACCTCCCAAAAAGGGGGTCTTCGGACCGCCCGTCATGTTCTAATTAATGTCCCCACCCCTAAACTCCGCTTCATCCCCCAAGCTCAGCTATCGATTTCCAGAGCCCCTTACTTTGCGGTATGCAAACCAACATTGGACCCCCCCCCGTGTGGAATTTTAGCCTAGTCCCTAGTTCTAACTCACACCGTCCCTTTTCACTACACACCCCCCTTTCCTAAAACATGCATTCACTGCAAGTTATTACCTGTAGGGACTCCAACTAGCCTAATTCTACAAGTCCCTATTCCCTCCCTTTACCCAACTGCTTTGCCTACCACAAGGATGTTACACATAAATCCCCTCCCCCTAAATCCCTTCCTTTAAGCCCCATAACACCCACCGTCCCACAAATACACCGGTTCAAGGTTCCCCCGTCCTCAATAACACATCCACCCAATACCATACGTCCACGATAATACTTCAATTCCCACCCCCTCCGCGCCCCAACCCCACTACCCCCCTAACCCAAACACTCATTCCCCACCTAACACCCCAAAATCCCCCCAACATACCACAAACCCCATCCCCCTCCCAACCACAACCCACCCCCATTCACACCAAAACACATCATTACCCCATAACCCATCAACCCCCCACCATTACTCTTACCTCACCAATTTAATCCTAACACCCACCATATCTTATTCCCACATACCCCCATATTCCCCAACACCACATAACTCCCACTCCCACCCCACCCCCCCCAAACATCAACTCACCTTCCCAAACCCCCCCATTAATACTATTAAAAACAAAAACCACAATTACATCCCCAACCCCCATCTATCCCACATCAAAAAACCCCTTAATCCCAATACACTAACCCTACATACCTCTTACCC